>LPNX010807224.1:669645-768874 GCA_001517045.1 Pseudotsuga menziesii
CCACAATCAAGATGGGTGCTAGGACTAAAAGGGAAACATAAGACCATAAGTCAACAAGAGGGGTTACATCGAGGTGGGAAGCCAACCCTTTCACCCACAAGACCAAGGTGTACCATTAAGGTGGGGAAACAACCCTTTTACCCACAAGACCAAGGGGTGCCATCAAGGTGGGAAACAACCCTTGCCCCCCAAGACCAACGGGTACTATCAAGGTGGGGAAATAACCCTTCAACCCTTTCACCCACAAGACCAAGGTGTACCATTAAGGTGGGGAAACAACCCTTTTACCCACAAGACCAAGGGGTACCATCAAGGTGGGAAACAACCCTTTCCCCCCAAGACCAACGGGTACTATCAAGGTGGGGAAATAGCCCTTTTACCCACAAGACTAAGATGTCAAACTTTTAACTTCTCTCTCAAGGTATATTGACCACATGTGCTCCGTACAATAATATAAGTTTTATCACCGCCATATAAGGAAGGTACAAAGTGGATGATGTGATCCTCTGTTTTTCCAGATTGCTCCTAAAGGTCAAGTGCTAGGGACATCCTCAAGAGGTGGCCATCCGCTTGAGAAACAACTTAGCAATAACCATTTAGGAAAAGAGGACATCACACATCATCATCTTGGTCATCTGGCCAAGATCCAACTGGTTATTTGACCAGGTATGTACCTGTATGAACTGTTTATTCCCAGACCAAGAATTTGCATGGTCCCAGACCAGGATGCCTCTGTCTCAACCTGTAGGATCTACTTAGTCCTAGACCAAGAATTTGCCTGGTCTCAGACCAGGAAATCATAGAGACATACAGGGGCCTTAACCACATGCTAGGAGCTTTGCTATGGCATCAACTTGATTGGTCCTAGACCAAGAACCCTAGGGGATTGCTTGGGGCCTTGAAGTACCTTCTGAGGACTTACTTTGCTTGGTTAATTGACTAGGAACCCTAGTTAACTAACTAGGGTGCCATCCTCCTTGAGAATGGGTCTCGTAGCCACACTATCTTTAACAGTAACTATGTTTATAACTATGATGGATATTGATAATTTTGAAAATCATTTCAATATGAACATGAAGTATGTCTCAACAATGTTTTTGTGAGCCACATCCACATGTCCATATCAATAGTGAATTAATTGGTTTTCTTGAAGGATAGATCAACCCTTGACAATAGACTTTGCCCGTAAAAATCAATGTTCCCCCAAGTTTCCGGGACAAGGGGACGCGGGAGCGGGGAAACGCAAATTCGGGACGCATCGAGACCACCCCCAAATTTAGGGATAATCAGGGGGGACGTGGGGACGTCTCTAAAATTATAAAAATAAAATAAAATATCAAAAATAATAATTCATTTGATGTATATTAATGATTGTGCAATGTAAATNGTACTAAGTAAGAATTGTAAAATGTGAAAATAATGGGAAAATATTAAAAAAAAATTCACAGGGGCATGGTTGGGGAGGGAAAGTTTCGCCCAGGAGTGCCCAAGTCCCTGGGACGCAGGAAACGTAGAAACGCATCCCGGACCCTACTGGACGCGTCCCCGTGGAACACTGGTAAAAATAAATCAAATGAAAACCTTTGAGAGTAGACCTTGATAGATTAGAGTTCAAGGACAGGTCTTGACATAAGAATAGATCAGACCTTGAGCACGAATGGGGTTTATGCCTTTAACCTTTATGCGTTTAGGGTTTGAAAGTTTTTCACTAAAAAAACAATTTTTTGGGGGTTAGTAGGTTAGAAAAGCACTTGAAGTTTAATGATCCATTCGAAAATCTCGGTGTTTGTTTGATTTTTCTTGGGATCCATTTTCTTCTCTCGGGGATTTGTTTCCATGGCAAATCTTAGTCGGATCCGCGGTTTCTAGAAATTGGGGTGGTGGATTTGGTAATACAGGTATTTAGATGGTAGGCAAGAATATATGTGATGGTGGTGGAAAATATTTTGACAATTTAGAGTACCATTGAAGATCTGAATCTTCATGTGGTTGACCATTTCAAAGAAAGTACTAATTTGGGATGTTTTGCAGAAGCATGCTTGGTAGGGCCCTCTTATCTGTGTGTTGTATAAGAGTGTAGGGGAATTTAAAAAATAAGTGGCCATTCAAAGTTCTGAACTAACATTCATCATTAATTGTAAGCTACTTCCAACTTCCAACATATCTCATATTTGAAACATATTATGTGATATAACAAGGTGAAAATATAATTTTATAGGTGAGTATGGGTTTATGGTATGATTGTATGTATTTTTTTGTTAAGTAATAAATATTATTTAAAATCTTACGTGTAATAATTGTTCACAAATTTGTTTTAAGCGAATTCTCATTTTTATAACTCTAGATTTTTCTTTGTTTTTCTTTGCAAAATCAATTTTTTTTAACGTGATTTGAGTTTATATGTTTTTATAAGAAAATGAATAAAGGGCAATCAAAATTTCACTTTGATCTTAACAAGTAATTTTAAATAGTATCATTTCATGAATCTTTAAAAGATAAAAAAAAATATAAATATATTTAAGCATTTAGTTTTATTTGTATCGTATCCATATATGTCAAATATTTGCTGATTTTGGATTCCAAGTGATTTTCTGTACATTGAACTCCCAATACGGTCAAATCTTGCTACTATGGTTGAAAGTTTGTAGAATTAGATGGATAACTCCGAGGTAAAGAATCATAAGGATTTTTTGTGTGTGTGGTTTCATGAGCTATATTGCTCACTTGAAAGGCCATCTTATTTCATGAGTAATTGTTATCACCCTCTCTTGTTTTCTGCATTAGTAAGTTTTCATATTAAGTAATTTAAATTCCTTTGAATTGTAAGCCTTTAAGAATCATTGGCATTCTCAAGTTAGATAAAATAAAAGCTTGGTGTTCTTTTCATAGGACCTACCAAGGGAGCCTTGGTACATTCGGGGTTGGAGGATCTCTTTACCTTTCTAAACATCACAATGTTCGATTTAGGTTTGGACTAGGCATGGGTGCTAATAATTGCTTTGACAACCTTGTTAACGATTGTAGTGGAAAGGAATATCGTTACTCTATAGGTCTATGGAGATTCAAAATTGATCATAGAATGGGTGGCACAGAATATAGAGATGTAAAATTTAACCTTCATTCCAATCTATAATCATTTAAAAGTTTGGAGGATGAGTTCAGTTCAATATAGTTCAATAGTATATATACAAGGAACACAACAAGCTAGCAGATGGACTCTCGAAAGAAACTTTAGAGATCTTACAAGGAACTATTGCTATGATGGAAACGAGAGAAGGGGGAACCCTTCTTATTGTCTACATATCCTTAAATGATTAAAGAGTTAGGAACAAAGAAACTAGGTTCTTATCCCAATGTTTATAAAGCTAAATGTTAATATTGATTAATTAATTATTTAATTTAAATATGCCATTGAAAGCTTAATCGCCTTTTAGGTTCCCTCTTATTCATGATCAGTTTAGCCTATTATTAAAGCATGCTGAACTTGCATCTTAGCTCAGTGGTACAGCTGTACAAGCGATCATCGATTACTTTGAAGATGCCTTAAATATCTTCTGGCCAGCCTATGCTTTGATATATTTCAAACCCTAATTCTGTATTTTTTCATCAGAGGCATGAGGGTTTTGTGTATTAGTAGAATTTTCTGCTGTTATCTATTAGTCATAGATACTAAGGGTTTGTGGACTTAGCGGGTATTGAGGGTTTATTGCAGGCATGAAAATCTCTGCGGTGGAGAAGACTGCGGAAGAGCTCCTAAAGGAAATCAAAGAACTCAATTGGCAGCAATGGAAGCTTGGTTTCCTCTATTTTTTTCATATTTAACATTTAATTAAATTGGGAATAGGCTACCCACATAAATTTGTAGGGTTTTTCAATGTCAGCTCTGGTGTGTGTTCGATATGTGGTTGGGTTTTCAGTGCAACTTGTGGCATCTATGTGATATCTGTAAGCAATGCATATCTTTTTCTGATATTAGTTTCTTGATGACGAAGGTTTGGGTTGTGATGGGCATATTTATGTCAGTTTAATGTTATGGATAATGTATAATTCAAGGCTATAAAATATATTTCATTGTTTCTGAGCCCCTGATTGTGGATGTTTTGGGTTCGAGGATATTAGTGGTTTCGAGATTCAGCTCTATGTTTGGATGCCTATTGATGCCCTTTTTTGGATTTATCCTATTTAATAACTGTCCACGAGATGTAAAGGTACATTAATGAGCTAGATTGTCATGGGTGTCGATGGTCACACTTGTCATGACTCATGAGGCTGGTAAAATATTATGTTTTGGGGTTTAATAGCATACTCTATTTTCATGGTTGTTAAGACCAGAGCACAAAATAGATGCATATGTGTCTAGAGCTAGCTCGAAATCTTATCTATATTTTAATGGTTGTTAAGGCTCTAAACTATTGTAGATGATGATTTTGGCATCTTGTGAACTGGTGCTCAAGTGTCTAATCAAAATGTTCTGGTCAGGTGGTTATATGAATTTTTTGGTTGTATTGCTAAGACACTGAAACTGTACTTTGGAAGTGGTCACCAGACAAATGTCAGTAATGTTCTGGTGACCATAGGAGATATATAATTTTTTCTTCTGGTTGGTCAATTAAAACTATACCTTGTTTGCAGATTACAGAGAGGTTACGAGATCCAAGAGGATTGCGTAGGGGTGGTTTCACAGGGAACAGTGTTCGTGCTGTTGGGCCTGTTGGAGGTCGTGGATTCGGGAGAGGGCGGGGGCTTATCAGGACAGTATGTGTTTCTCTTTCTCTCAAATACCTTTTATGCAGATTGAATGTGAGTAAAAACTCTTTGACTATATGAATATGAAGTTCAAGCCAGCAGTTCTGAGTGTTTAACTATTTTTAAATCTTTTTCCAGGCAGACAGGCCTGAGATTGAAGAGCAGTCACCGGCTAAGAAGCGACTTTGTTCAGCTGTAGTTAAGGTTAGTTAACAACTTTGCTGATTGATCTTCATTTTGTTTTATACATTGAAATTCAGACAATGTAAACATTGTTTTTGTTTACTCTGCTTGAAACAATTTGATTCCTATGTATGTCCCACAGGTTGAGGATGGCGAAATTGTTGAGGATATAAAGGAGAAAGATAATTTTAAGGAGCAAGAGCAAGGAGCAGAAGAGAAAATTAATCAAATTCAAGCAAATGGGAGACGCTTGAATATACAACGCAATCAAAGTGGCCCAAGGAGAGACAGAGTAAACCAAATGGTAAGAGATTTCTTCTAATTAATTTAGCTCTTTTCCTATTTGCATATCTGTAATTTGATTCCCTTTGCAGATCTTTAATAGGAATTTTATTATTTAAGTTGAACTATTAGAACAAGGCTTGTAATTTTACGAAGTAATGGGTTTTATCTCCTAGCAGGACACATGCATTGCAATTTAAGAACTGAGCTTCCTAATGTAGCAGCACTCATTTTTTCTGACCTGTATTAGTTTATATAATTGTTTTCGTGGTCATTTTTATTTTTAGAGAATGAGAGAGTACATGTGTATAAGATTTCTCCCCTTAAATACGATCTTACTTGCTGTCAGACTTTAGTTTTCATGGGGGTTGTAACATCTGTAGATAATAGCTCATATCCATGCAAGCATGCGTTTTTCATGAATGGGAGCAATAAGTTGGGTCATCTTGAAGGATTTCATCATCCTATTATTTTTGATTGACTTCTTTTCATGGATCAATGGTGTTTTAAGTAGCTTGTCATTTCTGTCTGGGTTCTTTTTATGTGGATCATATAATATATCCTTTTATTGCAGTTAGTCTCTTTGAATGGCTATGTCTTTCTGAGAGTCTAGTTTGATTGGATTCTCATTTATAGGGCATTACAGGGCCTGATGATAACAGCATTTACCAAGATAGAGATGTATTTTCTTCTTGTTACATAAGCATAATCTGCGAATTGTCGAACATCTATTTTGACAAGTATGAACTGTTTTTGTTGATGTTCTAGGAACAAGGAGCCCAACCAGTTGAGAATGTACCAAGGATTTTACCTAAAGACGAAGATCCAAGCCTGGTGAAGCGAAATAAGAGAATGCTTGGACAACTTTTGGGAACTCTAGAGGTAATGTTGAAATGCTTAAACCTTTGAACAATCTCTTTTTACTGTTAGCACATAACATAATATTTTTTATTTCTGATCTTCAAAATGGGCATATCTGTAAAAGATGTAGACGACACATACATATAGTACTAGTGTAGGAATCTAATTGGACTAAAATTGGTTCTACTGGTAAAAAGGATGGAGCTATTGCATTTGATATGCAAGAAAGTGTTTATACATGTGATTTCTAGGGTTGTAATCTACAGGGATTAATTAGTTGATGATACCTGTAACCTTACATAAATGAAACTTATCTTCAAGTCCTGTAACTTGAGTCCTTGATAAAAGAATCTTAGCTTCTATCATTACATGTTTTTTAAACATGTAATGCAGTGTCAATTTTCCCATTATATCATAACATTATAACAGTATCCAACAATATGTTGCTAAAGAAGGCTTCATGAATAATGCGTTTTATATAAAGATCCAAAGATGTACATCCTTCCTGTCCAGACTGTAATTATTGTTGTTTGTGACTTTGTCATGGCTTAATATTAATAGTCAGAGGAGTACTGTATATATCATGTGCCTCACAAATTCTTCAATGTGATTAGTAGAGATTAATATTTTCCTTTCTATGTCATCTCACTTCAACATATAGATTGGCTTTGGTAAGATGGTTTTCTGAAATGTGATATAACTACATAGTTTCCTGAAATGTGATATAACTAAGTGTGCAGAATTGAAATTGCGCTTTGCAAATTTTGTTTAGTTGGAATTTTATGTCTTAATTCTTGCATCCATTGCTAACGTTCTTCTCAGGAAATAATACTTTACTATTCAAAGTCAATTTCTTGGCATTTGATTACAAATTAACAGTTCAATGATTTATCATTTCTGTGTTCTACGCAGAAATTCCGAGAGGAGGATAAGCAGTTGTCTTCAACAGAAGCCTTTATGCGGAGATCAGATTCTTTAAAAAGAGTAAGTGCCTCTGTCTTTTTGTAGTATGTAAGTCTTGATACTTAATTGTCTGGTGACTCTGGTCTAATGAGAAGCTGTTCAATGTTTATCCATTGTCAGTAAGATATCAGATGCTTTTTTGTGGGATTTTTGATAAATAAAAAAGCATTCTTGGAGTGAGCCAGCAAGTGAGCATGTGAGTGTGTAGTGAAATTGTTTATGCAGAGCATTTATTCAGTGCTTGTGAATTGCAATTGTTAGTATTGTAGTAAGGCTTTAATTATGTTATTTGATTAAATATGATTGTATGTCGAAAAACAATTAAGAAAATCAAATAAAATACCTTACCCCAATATGATTGTGCATTTGTTCCAACGATAATAAGTGTTGTGGTAATCCTTGTTATTTTATCATGATCAAATCATTATACGAAGAGATGATTGTTTACCCAGATCTCAATATTTTTATTGCCATGTACCATTTATTGGATTGGAACAGTACCTTTTGGTAGGAACAGTATATGCCCCCTTTAATCATCTGGCTATGTTCTCCTCTCTTGTGTCTAATTTGGAATGGGCATTAATCTCACAGTTTTGACCTTATTGCTTAAACCTTTCTGTAGCTACATTCTTCAAAACCTTATAATAGCTACATATCCGATAAGAATTGGGAAGCAATCTAATGCTTTGAATTTAAGCCATTCACACTAAGAGATTGACAGGAATTTAGCTTAGGAGGCACTGTTCATCATTGTGGAAATTAAATTTCGTCCTCACCTTATTGCTTAAACCTTTCTGTAGCTACATTCTTCAAAAGCTTATAATAGCTACATATCCGATGGGAATTGGGAAGCAATCTGATGCTTTGAATTTAAACCATTCACACTAAGAGATGGACAGGAGTTTAGCTTAGGAGGCACTGTTCATCATTGTGGAAATTAAATTTCGTCCTCACCGTTGTATGATAAATAAAGCACAAAAATTAGAATGGTTCATACCGCTACTTCCTCTGTTCTAAGTTTTGTCTTGTGATGACTCCTCACTTTTAAGTTAATTTAGATGTCTACAGAGTTTGAAAATTCTCTTACTTTCTAAAGTTTTGTAATGATCTGGACTCTTAATCAGATCCTCGATTAAGGTGTCAACGTCTACCAATTTTATGCAGCTAAGTGGTTGTGGCCATTTCAAGTCCTGGTTTTGACTCTAGTTACTCTATCTACTATCAGTTTTAAAATATGGGGTATATTTTCCAATAGTCCCTTGCACAAAAAAAGTGCATATTAAATAACAAATAGGAAATGAATTGTTGGTGGGACAGGCTATATTCGATGGACTTTCATTAACTTTGACTATCTTTGATTAAAAAATCTGTGTTGTATACGTTTTTGTGTTGTTTTTGATTAACAATGACTGGACTTCCCAAAGAAGGCCCCGATAATTGCTTTAGATCTCTCCTTACCTAAAATCACATGCTGGAAATGGCTGAGAAAGAGATCATGAACTGTTTTATATGCCACCAAACAAAAATCTTGCAATTTAAGACTTCATTTTCCATGAAGTTGGATTCGGCTTTGGCAAGGCATCAAGTTCTGTATTTTAAGTTTCTATAGAAGAGATGCAAATGGAAAGTTGTTTGCTCAATTTGGTTTTCTCCAGCAGTGAAACTCACTTTTAAAACTTATTAGAAGCTTCAGGATTTCGTATGCTTTGGCCTAGGCTGATTTTTTTTGCTGCCCATATATATGTTTTCCAATGAAACCTTGCAGGATCTCTCCTCTTCTATGGAATACCCAGATGGATGTGGCTTGACCCCGAGAGACTCCACTGGATTTGAACCTGTGACCTATGGCCTCCCCTTTGGCAACATGCCTTGGCAAATGGTTCAACTGATTGAGCTAACCCTTGAGGCCTCTGCAGCCTATATATTACTGCTTCCATATCTGCACTATTTTTTCATAACCCAAGCTTGTAAATTGTAGACTTTCTCCTCAACAGATCAAGCCTCTGCCCTTTTCTTCCAATGTTTTCCCTGTGAAGCCCCATCAAAAACAAGTTGGGAAACTCCAATCTAGATAAGCAGGTTTAAGAGAACAGACTTTGATATTGTTCTCTTTCTGGGTTGAGTCTTAAAAAACCACTACTCCATGTAAGTAACAACTCATCTTATTCTCTGGGATTTTTATCTACCGATTCTTCTTCCTTTCCTTTATCCCAAGCTAGTGCCCTTTTCTTCCAATGTTTTCCATGTGAAGCCCCATCAAAAACAAGTTGGGAAACTCCAATCTAGATAGGCAGGTTTAAGAGAACAGACTTTGATATTGTTCTCTTTCTGGGTTGAGCCTTAAAAAACCACTACTCCATGTAAGTAACAACTCATCTTATTCTCTGGGATTTTTATCTACCGATTCTTCTTCCTTTCCTTTATCCCAAGCTACTGAAAACTTGTCCAGGCCTTGGCTTGAATTTCTGCAGCAAATTATTTTCTTAACAACTTCGTCCATCTATAGAGCTGATTATCAAAAGTTATGTATAGATTTGAGTTGTTTTATGTTATTCTTTCTCATTGTTGTTCTATACACCTGCTTAACACTTAACCAGTTGGAGTTAATCCCCTTTCTTCATCTCTTTGATTTTAACTATGTTTCTCTTCCAGCATTCACTGGAAAGAGTCCAATGTTCTTATTTTGGCCAAAATGTTCTTGGGTTTCTGGTCTTTATCTAAGACTCTCATCTTGGGAATTCTCTTCTATATCGTTTCTCACATATTAAACATTGAAGATATAGGAATTCATGGCAGGTTATTACATCGAACTAATTCTTGTCCTACCATTCTAAAGGCAAAAAGGGTAAACTGACTCAAACTCTGGGTCTAGGTAGATGCTTCGACTAGATTAAAGCCTTTATCCCAACATTTGAAGAAGAGCTCAGCAAAAATATAGTTCATTAAGAAAATTTCTTCTCTTGCTGTATTGACAGATAACAGAAAAACAGTTGGGATGGGAATAAATTCACCTGCCTTTTTTAGGTTTCCTACTACATACCCATTCTACCATTTATATTAGCAGTAGTCAACTATCAATAAATTTACAAATCAGTGGTTTCTCTCTAAAATCACATACCAATTTTTAAAAGAAGCAATCAGATGAAAGCTTTTGCCCCTTTTGACCCTCCTCCACCCTTTTCAAACAGGGACTGACATCCTAATTCTTCATCTTCAGTCTTTCTCTGGTCTCCAGATACCTGGTCCAAGTTTGTCTGTTTAAATGTGATGCAGTAAATCCATTTCATTGACCAGGAAGGATTAGTTCCTCATCTACCAGCAGTTTATGTTCCTCAGGCACTGGGATTTGTTTGAAATCCAGTGTCCAATCAAACTTAGGTCGAATTCACCTCCTGCTTCTCACCTTTCCAATAGACAACCTTCATGGTGTACCTGTCACCGCATTTTAAAGTCAGCCCAACAACGAATTGCAATGTGTTCCCCCAAGTTTCTGGGACTCGGGAGTGGGGAAATGCATGTTGGTGACGTGTGGAGACCACCCCAAAATTTTAGGGAAATTCAGGGGGGACGGTGGGGCGTCGAGGTCATAAAATTTATAAAAATATAATAATATTATAAATCTCGTCAATAACAATTCATCCTGTATAAATATTGTTTAAGTTGCTCCTTGTAAATACAGTCTAATTCTTCAATGATTCAACACACTTCAACATTGTGTAAATCCATGGCATAGATGTTGTAATGGGGATATGTGAGCAATGGACCCTATTTCTTCATGATTCCAGAGGGCATCACATTATTTGAGGATTTCAAGTCCAACATACATTTATACAAGAGTGAACTATTAATCCTATATTGGGATCAACAGCCTATGCCCGCCTCCTCTAGGATTTTAGCCCTTGCCTCTACCTTGAATCTCGAAGTTGATCTTGAAAGGACATTACTCAACACCCTACAATTTTGATGAAACTTCATAAACCAAGCATTAAAATAAAGTAGAATTAGAAAAAAAATCCATGCTTAATAAGTGATTTTGCTTGTAAAGGGTACATTTAGATTAAGGTCATGATAGAGGACTTTAACAATTAGCACCACCAACATCAAGGTACATAGAGAGGTTGATGTGCTTGATTAAATGACAATCCCTTAACCTCATACATGATAAAATCCAGTGGAAACGTTGCAATCTTGAAATCCTGAAAAACTGTTGAGTCTGTTGAATTATGAATTGGATCTAAAATTCTACTTTTTGCATATGAACTCTGATGAGGTTGGAACCACTCTCAAACATCCTGAAATAATTAATGGTAAAGTTAAAAATTTAAGCAAAAGGATAGAAAATGAAGGATAAGGAAAATTCAAAATACCACTGGAGTGCCTAGGAGCTCCCCTCTTCACCCATGCGCGCTTCAAAACAGCGGGGAGCCCCCCCTGCGTTTCCTCAAGTTTCGCCAAATTGGGGACGAGGGGAAACATTTTGGAAGGAGCCCCCAAGCCCCCGGGGTGTGGGGAGTGAAAGGGATGAGTCCCCATGGAACACTGACGAATTGCTGTTTATTTTTCTGTGTTGTTTTTTGGTATTTATACATCAACAAAATACATATGCTCAAAAACTTCATTTTATTGTTTCAGGCTGAGCAAAGGGCACGCGAGGAAAGCGAACGATTACGCCAACAAGAACGTGAACAGCTTGCTGAAAAGAGGCGGCGGGATCTGGTATAGTCAAATTTTTTTCTTATCATTTTGTACCAGTTTAAGCTATAAACCAGCCTTTATTTTCTGTTGATAGAGTAGCAATAGGAGCTTTGTTTGCACCCCTCCAATGTATTATCATGTATTTTGTGTCTATCAACCTAATTTTGTGGTCATTCTTTGGACATTAAGAAAATTACGTATTTACACTGGAGGTCTGCTTTTTTGCAAGCATGGCAGTTGTATAATCAAAAGTTTTTTCTGTTTTTTCTCCTGCTTATGAATGGGAATTGGTTTGTAGACTCTCCGAGCCCGAGTTGTTGCAAAAGCAGAAGAGAAGAAGTTGGAACTGCTTTTTCTGCAGTGGATAGAGCACCATAAGAAGCTATGCAATTTCTTAAGGTAAAATGTGCTTCTGAAATTATAGTTAATAATTTAATTCATTCCCTGATTGAATGAGCTTTATATGTAATATTTTATAATGAGGATTCTTTACTTGGAGGAAACGTACCATTTTGTATAAATGAAATGTTTTTTGGATCTCTTTATCATTGTCTATTTGGTAGAGCCTTCATAGTAGTAAGCGTTCAGCTGCTCAATATTAAACAATTTTACTTTGTAAAAAAACCAAGCAGTGTATATGGTCTTCCAAATTTCAATGCAATTTTAGTTTGGTTCCAATGCCTATTTTCTGCTTTTTGCTTGAAATTCTGTGAATATGCATACAAGCGCACACAAATAAAAAGAAAAATAATAAATGTAGTTTGCACATTTAGTCTTTCCTATGGCATAATTAATACATAAGGATGTTTTGTCCTTTTGATCAACTGTCTGGCACTATTTTCGATATTAACATTATAAATGTTTTTGGCAGGTTATTATTTTGGCTCAAGTGCTCATAGACATTTCACAGTTTTATTGGGACCAAAGATAAGTTTCTGTTGTATGCATAGCTGCTTTGCGATTAGAGTCAATGTATTATGTATGAGACTTCTGGAACAAAGTTCCGGTCATGCATGTTCTGTATTTATAGATAGTGCTGCTTCTCTAACAAAGTTACTGTCTTGCATGTTCTGTATTTATGGATAGTGTTGCTTCTCTAGCAACGCAATCTTTAATCATTCTTTATAAAGTGACTTCTTGTCCTGGTTAAACTATATACTGCTATATATCTGTAAGACTTGTCAGATTTGTGTCCTAAGTGTGTTTACTGTTAGTGTTTCCAGGACAAAAGCTGAGCCTCCAGTATTCTATGTCCCTGCAAAACCTTCAGAGAATTGTGCCAAATTGCTTGAAGAGCAACAGAAGGTAGAGTTATATCAATGCCTAGAACCATTCTTTCTGCAATTTTCTGTTATGAAGGCATCCATGGTTTGCTATTTTGATGATTCTTTCTCATCTTTTGCGTTGATCTATCTGTTCTAAAATTGTTTTTAAGGAGTTTCTGCAATGGAAAGTCAATCGCAGACAAGAATTAACAGAATACCAAAAACAAGTTAGCGATCAATTACTTTCCAATGTTGAACTGGAGCTTCAGAGATGGCAAACAGCTGGGAATACCAGGAATGGGAACACGGCAGCAAATCTACAGGAAAGCATGGACAATGATCTTGAGTCGCACAAATTGAGCCATGGTCTGAAAACTCGTGTTCATAGAGTTAATGATACAGAGGAGGATGTGGAAGATGTCGGTGACGAAGATATCATGGATGATGTGCTTGAGGAAGAAGAAATTGCAACAAGAAGGGATGACGATGCAGGAATAAGTAAGGGTATTGTTAGCTACGGCAGTGCAGAGGACTGAATGATCATGCGCTGTGATTACAAGCAGTTTAGAAATAAAAGAGACAAGACTGTCGTTAGCTTCTTTCAATAATCCGTGTATTAATTTTCTAGTCTCACATAGGTTGCAACCACCATCAGTTCAAAGTTTATTCCACTATTGTGCTCTATGAGTTTATAGTGTTTGAAACTTTGATAGGTAATGACCATCACTTTATAATTTTTTGCCTTTATTTTGTGAATTAAATTTACTTCAGAAATTGTTCCAAAAATCCATAAAATTTATAATTTTTAGTCATTGACATTATCTATTATTTATCGACATTGTTCACTGTTTTGGTACCAGTCTTGTGGTTTTTATCTGTGTTATCTGTAATTACAAGTTAATTACTACAGTGGTATTATGATGGGGTGTCTTGAACTACAGCGGTACTATGATGGGATTTTGTTTCACACTGATACTTTCTCTTACGTTGTTTTTGTGGGGGTGGTGTATTGTGAATAATCCCACATGAAAAACACTGGTTTTTGAGGCATTAGCTGTGCTAAACTTTTGTTGATTCTGGTTTTGGGAGCCAAGCCCCTATATTGATGTGATGTGATAACGTGCTCTCTCACAACTCTGCTATTAACATTTAACATTGTTTGCAATTTCAATGTAATCCCTTGTGAGCCCCTTGCCTGGTTTTTGTGGGGTGGTATATTGTGAATATTCCGACATCAAAAGCGATTGTAAGAGATGGTTTTTTAGCATTGTCTGTGTTAGGCTCTCTCACAACTCTGATATTGACATTGTTTGCAATTTCAATGTCATTCCTTGTATGCCTGCTTTGGGTTATGGTTGTCTCCGTGATTTCTGTACTGATGAGCGCTTTTTATATCATCGTAACCCCACGATGCTATTCACTTCTATCGGAATCTTTTATATTTTAATCACTGCAGCTCTTTTATAATTTGTATGCCCATTATGTAGGATGTGTATCTACCCGAGTGGCTATTTAGTTTTCTACAATAATATTTCTCTGAAAATATTTTGTATTAATAATGGAACCACTTGACGATTTGTATTCGTGTTCATTATGTAGGATGTCTATGCGTTTGGTTTCCAACAAATTTCCTGTTCTATATATGCTCGAATTATGGTTCTGGGCTAGTAGCAAGTATGTTGCAGATTTGTATTGATGTGAAGGGCATTTTGACATTCATATTTGCACCTCTTGATAATTTGTATTTATGTTCATTATGTATGATGTGTTTCTATGCTTTTGATTTTCAACCAAGTGACACTTGGTTGTTCATGTAAGTGTCATTTATTTTATTAGATTCTTGGAGTCTGTTTCAATTCATACAAATATTTCTCAAGTTTACAAACGGAATGCTCTTTGCTTATTTTATGGTAGTTTACAAACCGAATGTTCTTTGCATATTTTATGCCTATTTTATGGTAGCCCTTCGGTTGGCTGATATAAAATTTTTCCATTTTACTTTTAGTTCCAATTTTAAATTCTGTATTGCTATACGTGCAATTAAAACTTCTATAATAAGCTTGAAACTACTGGAAAATTGGAGAATTTTTTATTAAAGTTTATACTTTGTACAGTTTTTAAGCCACCAATTGGGCGTCTGTTGATCTAGCCATTCATCATTGTTTTTCTGTACTTATACACGAAAGTGTTTCCAACAACCTTTTGTTTGTGGGAGATATACAAGTTCCTACGTTTTATTCTTGTGTAATGTTTTCATTTATTCGTCCATGACTTTCCTCCAATGCCTAGGAAGTACTCTCTAATGCTTTTTAGATTCTTTAGGAAGTACTCTACACTCATGCTTTTTAAAACTTTCTAGCTTCCTAAAATGAACTAGGTTGACCATCATCCGTTGCTAAAGCTAAATAAGATTGAAAATCTTTCATTTATTCGTCCATGATTTTCGTCCAATGCTTTCCTAGATTCTCTGGGAAGTACTCTCTAATGCTTTTTAGATTCTTTAGGAAGTACTCTCCTCTAATGCTTTTTAAAACTTCCTAGCTTCCTAAAATGAACTAGGTTGACCATCATCCGTTAATAAAGCTAAATAAGATTGAAAATCAAGAGTATTTAAGATATGTATTCTTTTGAGTTGAACTTGTTCTTCATTTTCATCTTCAATCATTACATGGACAATTTCAGGTGTTTGTTAATGTCTTTCCTTTGCATCGATTGAAGATTATTTCTGGATGTCTTTTGGATGTGTAGATCTTTTGAGTTGAACATGACTTTCTTCATGTTGCTCAACAACTATATTTTCAATTTCTCTCAATACATGGACAATTTCAGGTGTTTATTGCCCCTTTTACGTTTGTATTAATTTTTTTATATGATATTAGGGGTTTATACATAGGGTTAATCGTATATAATATGATCTAAGGAGCATTCATGGGGCTATGTTATATATATATATATATATATATATATATATATATATAAGAGGGTAATGTAGTTATTGTTGAGGGACATGTGAAAAANTATTAAGGAGCTGTAAATTTTTATATTTTGAAGTATATTGGAGTTGTATTTTTTATATTTTTATATTTTGAAGTATATTGGAGATGTGCTCCATGTTCACATTTTTGTACGTTGTGTGTATTATTGTCCCTTGTGCTATTTTAAGGGTATTGGTTCATAGTATAGCGTGTTCTATTGTCCCTCGTGCTATTTTGAGAATATTGGTTCATAGTAGTTGGAATTAGAGCTTGGATGTTTCCAAAAGAAGTCATTTTGGCTTTTCACTTGTGCTATCTTAAGGATATTGGTTCATTGGTTCATAGTATTTGGAATTAGAGCTTGGATGCAGGGATGATTTTAAAGAACCATACTTATAAATGTTGATGAATATTACCAATTCTTAAAATGCCAACCATAAAATGATTGACGATATTTTTCAAAAAATATTTTAATTTTCAGGATTTTATATCATTTATATAATATTTTGGTGATTTTTTGGGTGAAAACATTTTACCCCATCAAAATTGGGCGAAACAGGGTTTCAAAAAATACAAAATGACGAATCTTTTTTAGGAGAAAAACATGGAAAAATAGCTCACTAGGCTAAAATTCGTCCCTAAAATAATCTCTGCTTGGATGTTTCCAAAACAAGTCAAAATGTGAAATGATTTTGTGAATGTCTTGGATAATTAGAGAATGATCTCCTATTATTTCAAGAGTTATTGTGTAACTTATCTTTCTTATTTATGTTAGAGTTGTGATCTATGCTTACAGTTTTGTACATGGTCTTCATTCTTGTATTATGCTATCTTAAGGGTATTGTTCATAATATTTTTCATTAAAATAACATCTTAACTAACAATTACCTTGTGGTTAGTGGGATTCTAGAGTCTATTTTTTCACAGTATTTTATTAGAATCGATAAAAACACTTTTTTTAAAAACTTTGGGTCAAAGCTTGTACCTTTTTTCTCTGGGCACATGGGAAACTGCATTACAATCCATGATACACAAATGATATAATCATTGACTTACTACACCAAATCTCCTCTGCGATTTGTCCATTCAACACAAGCGATCTTTTTATAAGATACGAAATTGTATTAACATTTATATTTGTCCATTCAACACGGGTGATCTTTTTGTAAGATACGAAATTGTGTTAACATTTATATTCACAATCCATTTCCCATGTGTATTGAGCATGCTTTTTGCACGTTCTATGATTGTGTGATTCATTTGCTTAACCACACCATTTTGCTATGTAATATATGTAGTCATCTTGTACTTAATTCCCCCCCACAAACAAAATTGATGAAATTTCTCAGAACAATATTATTTTCTATTATTAGTTCTTAAGACATCCAAACTTTTTTTATTTGTGCTTTGAACTCCTTGAATTTCTCAAATCCTTTTAACTTATTTTAGAATAATCATCGATAGAAGTTAAAAAATATCTAACGTCATTTATAGACAAAGTGGAGATTAGTCCAAATATACAAGAATGAATAAATTGCAAAATCTCTGAACTTTTACCACATCTTGCGGTAAACTGAACTCTTTAATGTTTACCAAAAATACGGTGCTCACACCAGTCTAAATTACAAGATTGTTATTCAGGATTGAAATCATACCTTGATCATGCAAAATTTTTAAACATTTTTGCATTCAGATGTCCAAGTCTATGTCCCAACATCATTGCATCCAAAACATTTCCTCACTTTGCGACTATTGCATGATTTGTTAATGCATTACCACAAATGATATACTCACAATAATCTCCTTTTGGTACCAATAGAGCCTCTTGGGTAATCTTGTAACGATTATAACCAAAGGTAGTAGAATATCCTAGATTATCCATCATCTTGTATGAGAGTAAATTCTGATCATAATATCCCATCTTTACACAATTTCTAGATGATAATCATCATTCAAGTAGATCATTCCATCACTATAGGGATGATATTTGACAAACCAATGTCTATGTGAAGACGTGGAAAGATGCATCTAGCTTCAAAACCCAAACATATAAAATAAATCTATTGTTATCAATACATAAATCCTCACATGTTGTTTCTTCTAAATCTTCCATGTTAGCCTTAGGTACTCCTCTGAGCTTTATTATCTCAAGAAACATTTGAAGTGTGTTCAAAGCATTATAATGGTAACACAACTATCAAGCTAATGACATAAAATGAGACTCAACCCATTGTAACACATGACTTTTTATTATTATTATAGGTAATTATCCCAAAGTAAATCTCAAGGAACTTTTCCTCATTTCGAGGATGGTAACCACGGTAAACCCTAGATTCTTTAGCACACAAGACCAAGTCAAGATCATGGCTCGAAAGCCATTACAACATATACTCATTCTGAACTCAACATGTAACTTACAAAAATAGAACTTGGGTGGAATGTATATATTCCATCCTACTACTTAGGCTAGACCGAATCGACAAGATCAAATGACTTCATAGTAATAAAGTAATATAATAAAGTAATATTTTACTAGTCCGTTTTTACCATGTCTCCATTCTATTTTAGTGTTTAAAAGTTTAACAAAGTGTATTGTGTTTTCAATGTGACATTTGTTGGACACATAATGCTATGTGATTCTTTTCCTCTTGTTTATGATATGCATTTCTCATTTCTCTGTTAGAACTTGCTCTGAAGTGTACATTTTACTTAGTTGGAGGCATATCTAAGTGTATAGTGTTCTTGATAAGATATCTATTGGATCCCTAATGGTATGTAGTTCTCTTAATCTTATTTGTGATATGCATCTCATTTCTCACTCTTAGACCTTGCTTTGAAGTGTACATTGCACTTAGTTGGAGAGATACCTAAGTGTTCGTTGTTCATTTTGTGATATTTGCTGGACACCTAATGCTCTTCATAGTTCTCTTCCTCTTTGTTCCTAATGCTATATGCATTTCTCATTTATCACTCTTAGACCCTTCTTTGAAGCGTAAAATGTACTTTGTTGGATATTATTGGATACCTAATATTGTTTGTGGTTCTTTGCCTCTTGTTCTTTATATGCATTTCTTCTTCTTAGTTTTTGTCAGTTTTGGGCGAGACATACATCTAGTTGGTAGACCCCCTATAACAAGAGACCAACTTATTAGGAATGCCTCACAGAGCTAACTTCTTGTCATAAGAGTTGCTTAAGAAGACCATGTGGAAGACAATTGTAAATAAAAACAAATCATGTTTTTTTTAGTAGAATGGCTCATAGATGTTGAATATAATTGTGAATGTAAATATGTGTGTGACAATGGAAATAGGACAAATAATATGGAAAAATAGAAAGTGCATTAAAAAAATGGGAACACATGAGACGTGATGGAAAAATAATAAAAGTGGGAATGAAAACAAATGAGTGTGAAGAGTTGATGGATAGATTGAGTACTTTGAAAATAAGAGGGAGTGTACTAGAGGAAAGAGGGTGGGGGCTTGATGGTAGATTGAATGTATTGATAAGAGAAGGAATGTGCGTAACATAAAAAGGGTGACGAGAGGAGTTGATGGGAAGCTTGAGTGCATTGAGAAGAGAAAAAATGTAACATCTCCAAAATTTGTAAATATATATTAAAAAAAAAAATCTCTAACTGCAATTATAAAATATAATTAAATCCATATAATCTTTAAATTGTGATTTAGTCGTTTATCCACTGCACAAAAATGGCGTATTACGACAACATTATGTTGTTACTTACCGTTATGTCGACACTACTTTACTTGTCGTTAAGTCATGAAAAAATGTCGTGTTTATTTTTTGTCAATTATAGTTGGTATACTTGCTGGTTATGTTTCCCTTTTGTTTGCAAATTGGTGAACTCTTATTAGGATGTTAGGGAAAATGGTTACAGGTATTACTTAGCTCTAATGGCTAACACAAAACTATATGTAACCTTTTTGCATGTGCTGACGGTGGAGGGCTTGCAGCAGCCTAGCTAAACAAAAATCCTAATCTAAGGATAAACATCTAAACCTAACAAAGGGTCTAGCTCTTGACTAGAAATGAAACTTGCTCTCACCAATGATAAACTAGCATAAGACCATAAAATATACAAAGGGCATCAAGAAATAGTAAAAGGTGTTAATCAACAAGTTGGGAAAACATTAGAGTTTTGGTTTTGTTTTGAATTAACATCACGTTCGAATTTAAGAGGCCATGTGATTTCCCTACGACCTCCATCTAGAACGTAGACCTGTCAAGTCATAAACCCTAAGGCTTTAACTTATCTCAATTTTAGCCTTTGTGTAGTAAAGTGTCCGCTTTTGCGCTGTGTAAGAGCCGTGGCTCTTTGTCTTCAGCTCTCTGCATTAGTTTTTGATTCTCTGTGTGTTCTTGTCCCTTTCCAGTTTACTGTATACCTAGAACCTTGTATGGGCACCAGCAGTGGTCTTGGGTTGGCAACGAAACCTGTAATTTTAGTTTTAAAACTATGGTTTGTCTACGTAGCCTTGTCGCTTCAACAGAGGTAAGCTCTACTGTAAATTGATAAGGATTCTTTTCATTTCCCTTGTGTTGTTTCTAGATTATGTTTTGAGTTGATATTTAACCCTTGCATTGTTGCTTGCAAGGGGTTCCCGACAAGGATTTGCTGCGTTGGATGGGAAGAAGCCTTTGTGGAGGTGGGCGCATGGTCTGGTAAGACTTGATACCCACACCCTTGCTCCTTTGGCTCTGTTGGTTGTGACTCCACGGCTCCAAGGTTGGGCTCGTATGCTTAAGGATGGGAGTCGTTTATGCGTTGCTTCTTAATGGAAACTTGGTAACCTTCTGGTCAATTGGCCTTATGGCACTTTTGTTTTTTATTAACATGACCTCCCTTTTTCGTGGAGTTTATAGGGGACTGCAATGGAAGCATTACTCGTTTATATTGTTAAAATGAAAACTTGTAGAGTTTTGTTGAGGTTGCAATCGAAACAGTTTCATCGAGGTTTAAGACAAAGTTGTCTTACCGCTCTGAAATTTGTAATTGTTTGTTTTCTTAAAGGAAATCCCGTGAGGGTTTTCTCGTTGTAATTACATACTTATAATATTTGTGAAAGCATTAGTTTTGTGTATTTAAAAGAAGGTTATTTATGTGTTTTAGTATTGTGTGGTAAAAGAAAAAGGGTTTGAGCCGTGAGGCATTTACATAAGTTTTGATGATGTCGTAGGCATAATTGCTAATCCTCCTTAAAAAGTTTTTCATTTGTTTTTAAAATTTCAATGGATTTGCACAAGAGAAACTATGATGACCTTCGGTCTGTAACAAGGTTACGACTTGTCGACATTCTTGATTAAGTGTTTGTCTTTTTGGTTAATTACTGTTGGTTTAAGTAAAGAGCCATAAGGCCATTGCGTTGGCCGAAAAAAAATAATACTGATTCTAATTAATTATTTCTTGCGGATAAACTTTTCTTTATGAGTTTCGATCTCTTGTTCTGTGGGTAAATGGTATTAGATATTTTAATAAACGTTTCACTACTATATGAAGAAATCGATGGATAGTTTAAACTATTGATTACGACCTTTATCTGTGTGTAGTTTTTAGACTTTTATTTTGGCTGAAATGGCCTTGACAGGTTTTGATCTCATGACCTATTGATTATTAAATGATATTAACCTTGCTTTGCTCAAAGTGGATTTTGTTAAGGTTTAGTTATTGAATCTTTTATATATTTATTTACAAACCTTAACTTAAATGAATGATTTGAACTATTTAGCTAGATTCGAGTTGTAGTTTTATCATAATTTAAAATAATCATTTTTAACTATATTAAAGTATTACTATGAATATAGTTATATATAAAATATACTCTGTATAATCCTTCCCGTCGATCAACAGAGATTACATATATCCTAGAATACAAGTATTCCGATTATTAATAAAGAAGTGGAATCTATGGGTTCTTGTTAACTAAACCTAGTGGGATTGAATTCAATTCCTGTGTAAAGTTTATTTGATTCTTTAAACCCTAGTTATACCTTCACTTTTAATCTAATTCTTTTGGCTGTAAGGAATTTTTCCTTACTTTGATCCTAAGATTCCTACAACGGATAGAGAACTAGAAAATTGAATAAATAATAAAAATACTATGTAGAAAACCAGATTAAGATAAGTGTCAACTGATGAGGGTTTATTTTGAACTTAGTTTGGAAATTTAATACCTTAATTAGATGTAGAAGTATATTAAGCGAAAACTGGATGAATAGAATGCATTGTTTAACAATGGCTATCCTAAATGATGACTGTAATGATTGGACTTAAACACAAATAGAATAATGAACTCATAATAACTTCATAGTAAATATGTATAGATAAAACAATTTTATTAAAATATAGTTACCATTAATTTCTGTAAACTAAGACATACTTCATAAAACAATAATACAGAACTAGGATCCTTTTAACTTGTTCTAACTTAAAAATCCATCAACACTCATAAACTTTCAGATATAGATTTAAAATAAAATCACATATAATAAACAAAACAACTTAGAACCTAGATAAAATGCAGAAGGGGGACAAACACCCAAAAGAGATTGTTCCTCCCAATCGTCTTCTGAAGCAGCCAAGATTACTTGCTTTAGGACCCCCGAGCTTGTTCACTGAACCAATAGGATGAAGATGCCGTGTAAGAGCCCACACATAAATCCATTAAAGAAAATTTCAACTCTAAATGGGCCTTTCAACCCTAATTCAATTTCCATGTCATCATGTGTTAGCCAATGAAATTGATTTAAATTTGAAATACCGTATAGTTCTTAAACCAATTTTTAATATAAATTTGGGGATAGGTGTCATAAAAAAACTATTTTTTTGTTCGTATTTTCGACATATCTCCGTGTGTTTTTATTCAAATTTTGATCGGGAGTGCTCGTTGGATGCGGAATTAAATTCCACATCCAACGAGCTCTCCCGATTGAAATTTGAGTAAAAACATAGGGAGATATGTCAAAAATACGAACAAAAAGAGTAGTATTTTTCTTTTCTTCCTCCAAAATTAGTAAATATTACTTTAACTATTATTTTCTTATTTTTCTTTGGAGGCCCATTTTGAGTTGAAATTTCTTCTAATGTCTGCAGCTTAGCACTCAATAAAAGGCTTAAATCTCAACAATTTCACTTTAGCTATCTCCTCATCGAATTCCTTGTGTGCCTGACTTTTCAATTTGCAGCAGTCGCAAGGTTCATTCACTTGTAATAGAATGTAGTGAGCCTTCTTCTCAATTCGATGGAATTTATAATATTGTCCAGGTGTTTGGGTTAGTTTTGAAATTAAATGAGCCACCTGCTCAGTTCCTCCTCTCAAGGAACATGACCACAATTTTAGGGATTTTGCTTCCTGCAACAGCTAGAAAGTGAAATGTTGGTGTTGCCACTCGTCATTCATCCTTCTACAACTGTCATTCCTCCTAGTGGGCTAGTGAACACTCTTTCAACAGGCTCCTTTGAATAGGTGTCTCTTCATTTAATTATTTAAATAAATAAAATATTCAGTTACAATCATCTTTGACCATCTTGGTCATAAAAACTTTATAATAACTTTTAACTTAATGTTTTCTCAAATATATATATATATATATATATATAGTAGTTCTAGGTGATTTACAAACACACCCCCTTAAGTTCAACATTGTCCTCATTATTTCTTAAGTTTATTCCGAGTCTTCCTGGAACAGAGTTGGATATGCCTTTCGCATATCCCTCTCCAATTCCCCGGTTGCTTCATCTGGATTGAGGTGCTTCCATTGCACCTTTACCTGACCAATGGTGCGATTCCAAAGAAAAATTTCCCTCCTGTCGAGAATACAGTCCCGTTCCACCTGAAAATATCCTTCGAGTTCTACCTGAATAACATTCCAGTCGATCACATGAGTAGGATCGTGCACATACTTTTTCAATATGGAAATATGAAATACATTATGTATTCTAAGATTAGTTGGCAAAGCTACCTGATATGCCACTGATCCAACTCTTGCCAATATTTCGAATGGTCCACAATACCTGGGTGCTTATTTAGCACAACTCCCTAACTTAAAGGAGATCTTTACGGGTTTTACCTTGACAAATACATGCTCACCTACTAGGAATTCTTTTTGAGTTCTTTTAAGGTCCGCATGACTATTTTGTCTGTCCTGAACAGTTTTCAAATTGATTTGTACCAGTTTCACTATCAGTTCCAGTTCTTTTAACAAGTCAGGTCCTAACATCAATTTGTTAACCGAATTACTCCATGAAATGGGAGTATTACATTTCCTACCATACAATATTTCAAAAGGACTAAGTTTAGCTGAAGCTTGATAATGATTATTATACACAAATTTGAGTAAGTGCAAATAATCTTCCCATTTATTTGGATAGTTTATAACATAGATCCGTAACATGTCTTCCAGAACTTGATTGTCTCTTTCTATTTGTCCATCCGTTTGCGGATGATAAGCAATACTTAAATTCAATTTAGTATCTAGTCCTTTAAACAATGATTTCCAAAAATTACCAGTAAACTTAGGATCTTTGTCAGAAATTATTACCTTCGAAATTCCGTGCAACCGAAAAAATTTCCTTCATAAATATGTCAACAATGTTAGCAGCCTTATGAGTAGTTTTAACATGGATAAAATGTGCTTTCTTGCTTAGTTTGTCTACCACTACTATTATAGAATCATTTTGTTTCTAGTTTTTAGGCAATCCAGTTATAAAATCAAGATTGATAACTTTTTATTTTCAATTTGGAATTGATAATGGTTGCAAAATGTCTGTTGGGTGTTGATGTTCAGCTTTAACTTGCTGACATTCTATACACTTAGCTATATATTCAACAACTTCGTTCTTCATATTAGGCTAAAAATACTCTTTTCTTAACATTGTTATCATCTTTTGATACCCCAGATGTATGGAGTAAGGACTTTTATGTACTTCATTTAAAATTAGCAGTTTAATTTCTAGTATGTTAGATACATACAATTTGTTTTTATACAACATTAAGCCTTTTTGTTTTAAACTGTAATATGTTTTTACATTCTCAGACTTGTTATTAGTTACTTTTTCTCTTAGATTCTGGTACTCTTGTCCATTTTTATCCCTTTTTCCAATTTCTCCTTTAATTCTGTTTTGTAACTGCTAATGGCAGCTATAAAAATCATTCTTGCATTTCTGCTTAAGGCATCAACCACTTTGTTTTCCTTCCTTTTGATGTTTTTGATCTCAAAATCATATTCGCTAAGGAAGGCTAACCATCTAGCTTGCCTTGTGTTCATATTTTGTTGATCAAACAGATATTTTAAGCTTATGTTATCAGACATTAGTTGAAATATTTTACCAATTAGATGATGGCACAATATTTTCAGAGCATGAATTATGGCAGCCAACTCTAAATCATATGTTGCATAATTCTTTTAATGTGTTTTTAGCTTTCTTGATTCATAAGCTATTACATGACCTTCTTGTGTTAGTACTCCACCCAAATCTTCATTGCATGCATCAGTGCACACAACAAAATCATTGTCTGGATATGCTATATTTAGTATAGGTGTAGTAGTTAATAATTCTTTTAATTTATTAAAACTTTTTTCACACTTTTGATCTCAAACGAATCTTTTTCCCTTTTTCTGCAAGGATGTTATGGGATTCACGATCTTCGTGAATCTTTCTATGAAGTTTCGGCAATAACCCGTAATTCCCATGAATGATCATACATCCATTACATCTTTGGGAACATGCCATTCAATTATTGCTATTATCTTATTCGGGTCTACTGATATTCATTCCTTGGACATCACGTGACCTTGATATTGTATTTTATCTTTATAGAATTCACATTTACTGAATTTAACATACAATTTATGTTCTCTCAGAACTTGTAGTATTATTTGCAAGTGTTCATCATGTTCTTTTATTTTCGAATAAATTAATATGTCATCTATGAAGACGACTAAAATTTTATCTAAGTATTTACTTAAGACAATGTTCATCAAACACATAAAGGTGGCTGGAGCATTTTTTAGCCAAAATGGCATAACTACAAACTCATAATGCCCGCATCGGGTTCTGAAAATAGTTTTAAAAATATCTTTGTCTTTAATTTTGACTTGATGATATCCAGATCTCAAGTCTATTTTTAAAAATATCATCGCTCCACGTATCTGATTAAATAGATCATCGATGTAGGGCAAATGATATCTGTTTTTAATTGTCATTTTGCTCAACTGATGGTAGTCTATACATAAACGTAATGTACCGTCTTTCTTTTTAACGAAAAAGACAGGTGCTCCCCAAGGGGATACACTTGGTCTTATATAATTTTTGTCTATCAGTTCTTGTAGTTGTAATTTTAATTTGTTAAGTTCTAAAATGTTCATTCGATAAGGATACTTTGAATTCAGTACAACTCCTGGTACTAACTCAATAGTAAAATCCAGATCTCTCTTTAGAGGTAATCCTAGAATTTCTTCCGGGAAAACATCTGAGAAATTTTGTAAGATTTGAATATCATCGAATTTCATCTTATCTTCTTTATCCATGTGTTCGTTATTTATTACATGTACAACAAAAACTTTACATCCTTTCTTTACAACCTTTTTCATTTGTAATGCTGAGATTTGTCTAACAAAAACTTTTCTAGGTATCCATTTGACTGTAATTCTTTCTCCTTTATCATTTAAACAAGTAAATGTTTTCTCAAAACAATTCAAAACTACTTGATGTCTTTCCAGCCAATCCATAGCTATTAAAACATCATAAAACCATAAAGGTAATACATTAAGCTTTACTTGAGTTTTGAATTGACTCATAAACATTTCACAACTTTCAACATAATTAACTACTTTTCTTTTGGTTCATGTAGCTAACTGAAATAACCAAGACTTTTCAAACTTTTTCAAAGGTAAATTACATTTTTTTACTATGCGAGGTGACACATAGCTTAAATTAGCACCTGGATCAATCAAAATAGAAACATGATGGTTTTGTATCATACCTTGTACTTCCACCATGGAGGTTTGCTGATCAACTTGTCGATTCTCCAAGGTTGCATTAATTCTGGGCATTTCATTTGCTATGTCACCAACTGTTTCTTCCTTCTGAATGGTATGTACATTGCTGCAGTTTCTCATTATGTTCGAACAGTCCTTTGCATAGTGAGGTTCTTGGCATTCCCAACACTTTATAGGTTCTTTCTGTTCATTGTTTTTAGCATAGTTATTGTTAGTGCAGGAAATTGTTCTCAGACTACTAAAGAACAAGCCAACACAATCTCATAAAATAAATCTAAGTAAAACAGGTTTTTAGGGTTTTGGCTTTACAATTTGTTATCAAGAGGGAAAAATCTCATCAGGCTAAGACAAACACTAAATCATGTAACAATGATAGACTGAGATGCATTATATATGAAATATAAACCATAAAAATATAAGCACAATACTGAGTTTCATCCACAGTTCACAAGCATTTCATGAATAATAACCTCAAACAAGAAATGAATCTGTCAACTGAGTGAATACACAAACCAGAAATAAAACCTGCAAATAGAGTAAAATGGGCTTATAGCTTGCATATATGTCATAATCAGTTATCAAAAATACATAAGAGTTTATAAACTTAGCTCTGTATATAGTAGCCTGAAAGCCTCCCCTTGTACAAAAATCCGAACCCTTACTCATTCTAACTTCTTATTTTTATCTTGGTTACATCCATAAACTAGTTATCTAACTAAATAACTACCTTCTAGGTCAGACTATCAAAACACTAGTAAGGTAAAAACAAACTAATATCTTTACAAAAGTTAACTAAAAGACACCTGTCATCAACAGCCTTTTAAAGATCTTTAGTAGCTTCAACCAAAAGTGTTATTCCCTCCAAAGCTTGAGTCTTCCTTTTGGTTCTCTGCTACTCAGCTTCTAGGTCTTCAAATTTCTATGATAATTCTTGATTTTGCTGAGTTACTTCTTGGATAGTCTGCTTCAATTCTGCACATAAGTTTTGTGTTTGCCTTTTCCTCTTCAATGCTTCCTTTGAAACCACAATCAATTCTTGATGATGGCTGTTAATCTCCTCAAGATCTTCTCTTAATATTTTATTTGCCATTACTAATCCTTCATTTGTTTCTTGTAGAAAGTTTATTTGGTATTTGTACTGCTTGACACTTTTATGAAGATTTTCATTCTCAGAATCTATACATTTCCCTTCTTGGAATAAAGAAGTTCCCTCTGATAACCAAGGGACATTCAACTTCTTAAAATTTTTCTCATCATCCTCTTCATACTTGAAAACATCTGTCACTACAGGAACATTTGGACATTTAACATCTTCAAAATTGCACTGGATTGATGGCTCTGCAATTTTCCCTTTCCCTATACATGATTCTAACATCACTGAATGATATTTCTTAGCATAAACTTGCTGAGGGCTAAGACTTTCATTTTTTCCAATATCTTCTAGCTGTTCTGGAATTGTATTTTTTATTGGAGATGAATCAACAATCAAAGAATCCCATTTCTTACTCTTGACTTTTTTAGCATTCAAACTTTCATCCTCTTCGAAATCCTCTTGAGAAGAGGAAGCTTCTGATATTGTAATCTTTTATTGAGCTAGCTTGGGATTTAAAAGTTTTTTCATGTTTAACCTCAACTTGTTCTTAGGTCTGGTTTTAGGTCTCTAGCCTATTCCTACTTCTCCCAGCATACTCAAATATTTACCTTGATGTTTTATAGTTGCGAGCTGAACAACTTCTCTTTTAACTCCTTTGATGACCAGCTTTTCTTCAAAACCTTCTTTTGAGCTCTGTGTATTATTAACCCTTAATTTATCAAGCACTGGGATTTCCCTTCTTTCTTCATGTACATCTATAGGAGTCTGTTTTTGTTCTACAACACATTTACCTTCTTCCTGGTTTGTATCTTCATCAAAGGTATTTGCTATGTCATCTTCATTGATTTCTGCTACATCTTCTAAATTCTGCACTTGAAATTTCAACTAATCATCTTTTGCTGTCCACCTACAGGATCTTCAAGTTTCTGTGTCGAAGACTCCACTTGAGTAGTCTATTCTTCCAATTCAATAATGACTTCTTTCTTCAATTTTCTGACAACGCTGTGTGATTTTTTCATCGGTCTCCTTTTTGACTGATCTTCCTTCTCGCTTTGAAACCTTGACCAGAACAAAAAGTAATTCCAAGTCTTTTCTTTCTTCTGGAGCACAGTACTGATAATCAATTTTATCAATCCATGGTGGAAAATGGACTGTTTAGTGTGATCTTGATGCTCCCTTACCCTGCTTGACATCTTCTGCAAGTTTTTAAGAAGAAAAAGGGGAGATTCATCTTTGACTCATGTCTTCAGTGCAATAGAAACCTAATGTGATATTTAAAAATAGAGGCATATCTTCCCTCACAGGTTATATAAGTTTGCAAAATCTTTATTGGTTCTCTCCATTCAGGCTTGAACTTCTGTATATGAACCCCCTTACCCCAATCTGCTACAACATCAGGCAACAAGAAATTCTCTGAATTAAAAGCAAAAGGCACTTTCTTGAACCAAAACTCACCCTCATCAGCTATGCCTGTAGCTTTTGTTATCAATTCTCTAGTTAATTCAATTTTTAGGGTATTGAACATGACTGTGTCTTTCTCTAATCCTTGAGCAAACCCATAAGAAACTTCTGAATGATAACCATCAATTTTTTCAAAATATTGAAACTAGCCTGCTTCTTGAAACAATTTTGCACAGTCAGGAAAGGTTTTAGCCCATGTCATGTCTGAAGGCTCAGCCCTGTTTGTCTTGCCACTTCTTTTCATTTTCTGTACTGAACCTTAATTGTTTCTCCTTCAGAAAATAGTCAAAACTATTTCAAAAGTATCTTATTTCAACAGTAGACTAGAGGCTGAGAACCCTAGATATGAATTTCTTCTAAAACAGTTGATAGGTATTTCGAAAAATATTCCACTAACAGAGTGAACTAACAATTGAGTAAAATTGGGTTCCGAAGCTTGCAATTTCTTAATCAACACACATGAACTAATCTTCTATTAATGGAAACCCGAATTTGTGAATGATGTCAACAATTGGTAGCATACATGTCGTAATAATGGTTTCAACTGCTGAAAATACGCTATCTTGTCTTCCTAGGTGTCTAGTAACCTCCGTAGCTCTGTCCTCAACTGCCACGACTGCGCCAGTCATTAACTTTGCAAACCCTAAACTTGTAACCGCCTTCCTCACAATCTCTTCCAACCACGAACTGCCAGTTATCAGGACGATCTCTATAAACTCTCATACATCCAATGAATTCATAACTAGCTTCGAATTACTCCCATCGTGTGCTATCATTACTGTTTAAAGGATCTCCATTTTCCAAATTTCGGACAGCTGCAACTTACCTAAATCATCCTTGTGATTTTTTAAAAGTCCACGACTTTCTTGTAGCGCTCTAGTTCACGATTTCTGCTTTTGCGCTATAGGAATCTCTGATTAATGTTTTTTGGACAAAAATGCTTAAATACAAAGGGTTAAATTATGTAATCAAACTTTGATTAAACCTTATGATATCTCTTTCCAACCTTTCAGAAATATACACACCTAAAAAGCCCATTAGAACTATAAAAACAACTAAATAAAGTCAATTTAAAAGGAATATCATGAAACCAAAAAATAAAAAATATGCTCACTATTATAACACCTCAAAAACTAAGTTCAAAATCTTAAAAGAAATAAGAAAACCATGTTTTGAAAATAAAGCATATGGTCTAAAACATAAAACAAAATCTAGCTATAACAGTTATTAGGCATGTCTCTGCCTTTTGGTGCTGAAATGTTTTTATGTGTTTTACCTTTAAAATCTTTTCTTGGATAAGTATTCTTAAAGAAATTCTGAGAATTATTTCCGAAGTTTTTATTAGACTTAAAACATTTTCTTTTCTGATCAAAGTTACTGGTTCTCTTTCTTTTCCAGTTAGGTATGTATTATTTCCTATTCTTACTTTGTTGGTAACATAAGATATCTTTTCTCATTGCCTCTTCAAGGGTCTTTGGATTATCAAATTCAATTCTGTCCTTGAGACTAGTAGGAAAACCGCTCAGAAACCTCTGTATCTTAGGATTTTCGTCAATTATGTATGGTACATATCTTAGTAAACTTAAAAATTTACTACTTAACTCTTTCATTGACATTGAACCTAGTTTAAGTTCATAAAAATCTTTAGCTCTTTCTTCATAACACTGTTCAGATAAGAATTTCCTTTTAAAGTATTTTTTAACTTGACTCTCCAGGTTAAATATTTTTCTTTAAGGTTTTTGACTCTTTTTTATGTCCTCCCACCAGATGTCATCCTTTCCGGTTAGGTTGTAGATATCCATCCGGGTTTTCAGTCTATCGGAGTAGTTATAAATCTGAAAATAATTTTTTATACCTGATAGCCAAGCCTTGACTTCTTCACATTATTCTACTTCTCCATTAAACATAGAAGGTTTTATCTTTTTAAATTCGCTTGAAATCTCCTCATATGGTTTATACTTCCTCTTTCTAGGATCTTTGTCGCTTTCACTACTTTCACTAGTGTATTTATACTTTTCTTTGTGCGACCTTACTTTTTTTTATAGATAACAATGGTTAAAGTATTAAATTAGGGACCGACAACCCAGCTACCGGGTGATTTAGAACAGTGGATTTTTACAACAATATTGGATCTCTATTCTATCTTTAGCAATATGAGAAATTAACAAAACTCAAAGCATGCGCCTGGAAGAATGTGAAACAGACTCATGGACGTAGCAATCAACTAGCTAGAGGAATAAATTGGGCCATTCACCCGACAACTTTTCAACATCTCGGCGTTCGTCTCATTTGAAAGCTCCTCACGCAGCTTGGAGAGAACTTGACTGAGAGTCTCCCACTTCCTAACATCTCCGTTATCCAAGTTGAACAGGACCCTTTATGGCTCATGAACTAAAGCTTTAACTCTGTCAAGCTCCTCTTGTAACTCTACCATTCGTTCCTCCATAGAGGGCCCGAGGGTTGAACTGGAGGACATGGATTCCGTTTGGAGAAAGCCTGGATGTCTCTTCCCTTAAAAAATAACCGTCTAGATGAGAGAAGATGTGTGCAACGCCAAGAGCCAAGGCCATGGAAATAACATTCTTATTTAGGAAGATCACGAGCATCTTTACGGTGGAATCGAGAGAGTGTGTAGATCCAAGGACTGATATTCACTGATTGAATAGCTGCACATGCCAGGTTATTGTTGCTCATGTCAGTGGATCTTGAGAAGGATACGCATCCCTGCTAATGAGTGACTGATTGACATTGAGGAGGTGCTGTCCCCTTGACCAGCTGAACTATTGGTAGAGATTCGAACCTGTCGGGGGATGGGAGTAAGCATTTCGAGCCCATCAACAAACAATATTCCCTTGCTCACGAGCGATCCTTTGTTAGCTTCTGAGTCTGCCAAATTATTCAGACCCCTAAGGATATGAAGGAGCCTGACCTTCCTAAATTTGTGCAACAACAGACTAATTTTCTTGAGGATTTGTCCTAAGTTCACCAGTATTGCCTTCCTTTGGAATTTCAAAGCCTAGATAATTATTCTGGAGTCTCCGAAGACCACTAAGCTCTGAATGTTCTTGGCTACAACTAGCCTTAATCCCTGCCAGAGAGCTAGAGCTTCTGCTTTGTTGTTCGAGACAAAACCTAGGCCCCAAGCAAAGGTCATATCCATCATGACATGAGGACCTAGGAGGATTACTCCCTCGCCTGCCACACTTGGGTTCCCCTTCAACGCTCCGTTGAAGAACAGGAAGTGATCTTCTAGATTCGCCCTCCACTTTATAAATTCTTATTCCTCCAGACGAATTTCCCAACAAACTCTCGGAACTGGGTTGGGATTTTTCTTGTGATGATGATTTGAGACAAATTCCATGAGCTAATGATCTTCCACTGGATCCAAAGGGTCTGAGTTCCTGAGATTAGTCTTGGATTCCAAGGTCTCACCCATAAAATCCTTCACCTTATTTGCAACCTGGGTTGAGTTACAGCTTTCCTCTCGGAACATCCTATTATTCCTTTCAAGCCAAATTTTCCACAAAGTAAATTTGGGAAGCCACATCCAACAAGTTTTGAAAAGGTTCTTTCGTCTCTGCATGAACAGGGATAGCTTAGCTTAGGTGTTTAGGAGGACAGACACGTTTATGGGAAGAGAGAAGTGAATAGTAAATCTAGAACATTGTCCCAAACCTCTTTAGCGAAAGGGCAAGAAAGCAACAAGTGATTTGTATTTTCTTCCTCTTCCAAGCACAACGGGCATCTAGACGGACCTTCGTAGCCTCTTCTTCTTAATTTTTCACTTGTCAATATACTCTTGTGAGCCAACGTCCACATGAACATGTCAATTTTGGGAACAAATACAAAAGACCAGATTGTCTTCCAAGGTGATGGATCTGGAGGGACGTGCGGGACTGCCTGTAATGACTTATATCCTTTAGCTGCTGAATATTTTCAAGAGGATGTGCCCCATCCTCTTTTGTATTTGATTGAGGCTTTGATGGGTTCTTTCCCTCGAAGAGCCTCAAGCATACTTTTGGATTCGACTTCCAGCCTTTCTGGATAATTGCTCGGATCCCAATCATACCAGCCTCGATCCACATCATCATCCCAGCAAGAGATGTCCTAGAGCTTGAGAAGATTGTTGGATTGAAGCCATAGTTCTATGTTGGACAGACCTTCATGATGATTAAGCGGTGGGTCATTAGGAATTGAATCCTCCCATATCCTTATTCGCTTTCCATTGCCCGGTATCCAAGTGAGCTTACACTTAAAATGATTAAGAGATATGAGGCAGAGCGAGAAGATCGATGAGCCTCTTGAAACTTTCGGGGGTTGGTCCAAGCATCTTAACCGACATCCGTGGAAGTATTTTTTCCAGAGAACTTGGTTACTCCAGGAGGATTTTCTAGAGATTAAATTCCACAGAATTTTGGATCCCATAGCCAAATTTTGGGTAGCCACGTCTCGAATATGAACACCTCCTTCTATAATTGGCTTTTTAATTTTATCTCAGCTAACTAAATGAAGCTTCATCTTTCTTCCTTCCACCTTCCCACAGAATTATTTTCAGCAACCCATCGATTTTGAGAGTAATGGTTTTTGGTGCTAGTATGATTGAATTCTGGTAGATAGGAAGACTGGTTAGGACCGACATCAGCAGGGCCACTTTCTCCGTAAGGTTTAACCAAGTAGCTCCCCATGCTTGGATACAGAGTTTCAGGTTGTCCAGAAGCGACAACCAGTGAGCCACTCTAGGGGCAGCTTTGAATATTGGAATTCCCAGGTACTTGAACAATTCCTAGATCGCGGTGACTTCCATCTCGAGAACTCTGGTGATTTCAAACATCTCTCTTGGTGAGCAGTTCCAGCTATAGATCTTACTTTTTTGGAAGTTTATTTTGATGCCTGAAACCTCTTTGTATCTGTCAAGTTCTTGCTTAAAATTCCTTGCACAGATGACACTGGCTCCTCCCAGAAGAAGTGTGTCATTTTCAAACTAAGCGTGATTGATGTCTTTGACGTTTGAAGCCATTCTGAGACCATAGAGGGATTGGATCTACTGGAAACTATCCAGTTGGAAGCTTAGAACAGATGCTTGAATGGAATAAATAAGGGGAGACATAGGGAATCCTTGCCATAGACCCCTTGAGGCTTGGAAGAAGTCAGCTGAGCGCCCGTTCACCAATGGGGCTATCCAAGGAGAGGAAATAGAGGCTTTCACCCAGCCTGTGAACTCTTTAGAAAACCCCAGTTTCTCCATAACAGTGAAAAGGAAATAATGTCTAACTCTATCAAACGTAGTTGCAAGATCCAGTTTAATAACCATACCTTTTTCTTTTCATTGACAACTCGAATGGATGGCTTACTGAACCAGCACTATGTTGTCCATAATTTGACGCTTTTTGATGAAGCCGCCTTGATTTTTTGGGATAATGCCTGACAGAATTCGCTTTACCCTATTGGCGATGATTTTAGTAACTAGTTTGTAACCAATGTTGCAAAGAGAAATTGGGCAGAAGTGACTGAAGTTGCTTGCCCCTTTTTCTTTAGGGATCAACGCTAAGAAAACCGATTTTGTTCCTCCTCCGAGTTTGGAGCAGTTTTGGGATTTCCTGACCATTCTCAGCAGATATTTATTAATGGTTGGACAACAAAGCTTATAAAAACGGCCCATGAATCCTTCAGGCCCAGGGGCCTTATTAGCTTCCATTTGGTCTAGGGCATTTTTGAGCTTTATTGGGACTGTTAGTCTCAGGTTATCCTCATATTGCACCCGCTGAGGAACTAGAGAAAGAGGGTAGGAGTTTGAATCGATGGTGTCCTCATCAAGAGCTGTGTACAAATATTTAAAGAAGGAATCGAAAACTGCCTTAATACCTTCAAAATATTTTATTTCTTGACCTTGATACTGAATTTCACTTAGATCTTTAAAATGCTTGCGGGTTTCCGCTTGCTTGTGAAAGTAGCTCGTGTTCTTGTCTCCAGAAAGGAGCAAAAGGCTTCTGGACTTTTGCTTCTAGAATTCTTCTTCTTGTCTGCATGGCCGGTGCAACTCTTTTTGAAGGTATGCTTCTTGGTTCCACAACTCCTGGGTCACAACTGCATCCTCCAGGGCTAGTTGATGGAGCTCACGGGCCTCTTGGGCTTCCTTTCTTTTGGCGGATGGAGAAGTGATTGATTTATCCCAGCATTTCAAGGCTCTTTTGAGGCCTCTCAACTTTTCTTCCCACACATAGAACGGAGAGCCATAGACCTGCCTGCTCCAGGAAGCGAAGACGACCTCCTGGAACCCTTCTTGACTAATCCATATTGGGCTAAACTAGAAGGGGATGGGACCAAGGTTTTTTTCAAAGGAAAGATCCAGAAGAAGGGGCTTATGATCCGAGGTATAATTAGGCAGAATTTTGTAGGAGGCCATTAATCCAAAGGTCAGGAAGGAGGATTGGACAAGGAACTTATCCAGTCGAGAAACAATGTGACCAAGGCCCAACCTTTTATTTGACCAGGTGAACTTTCCTTGGGAAGGTTTGATGTCTTCCAGGTCCCAATTCGGAATGAGATCCTTAACCCATTCTCTAGCTGGATCAATGATCGAGGAGCTTTGTTTTTTCTCCCCTACAGAAAGGGTGATGTTGAGATCCCCTGCAATAATGACATTCTCTGGGGTTTGTAGGCCAAGACATGTCTTTTAGGTGTCTCAACAGATTCTTTTTTTGGACAACAGAAATGGAACATACAAGTTAAAAAGACTTACAAGATGGACAAAATCTTTATGGAGGAATTTGGTGAAGATCCAGTGGGAGTTGCTTTCTTCTTCTATCAAGTCAAACTTTGAGCAGACCCAAAAGGTCCCAATTCCTCTAGAGGCACCTCTTGAACTCAAAGCTTTTCCATGACCATTTTTTCAAAAGGTTTTGCTTTCCTGGAGGAGATCAGAGTCCTCCAGTTTCGTCTCCTGGATAAGAAGGATATCTGGCATCGACATTCTAATAATATCTTTCAGGGCTTCCTCTTTCAACTTGCTTCCTAACCCTCTACAGTTCTAGGAGACGTATTTCATTATTTACTTGCTTGGGAAGATGTGGCTCCCTTTGGAGCCTCGCCTTGCTTTCTTGTGTTTTGGGTGCTTCTCATTCCCTTGAGAGGTTTTTGGGATCCCTAAAGAACATCCAGGTAGGTTTGTTCTTTTTATTTTATTTTATTTTATTTATTTATTCTGGCTTCCTTCCCCTGGTAGCTTTTTTTAGGGTGGCTTGGGAGCTGCTTGTTTATGTTTCTCCACCGTCTGAGTCCCCATTTGATTCTGACCCAAGACTGACATGGTCCTCCTCTGTTTCCTTTTCCTTTAGAGAATCCTCTAGGGCTACCTCTTCGGAGCCTGTTTCTCCTCTTCCCATATCCTTTGGATCCTTTTCCTGAACTTCCATAACCTCGAGACTTTTGTGAGAGATTGAGGCTTCTTTTGGTGCTTCTTTGGCTTTTGTAATGGATTGGGGGTTTTCGGCAGGGCCTGTGTTATTTTTCTCTTTCGATTTTGGAGTTGCTTTTCCTTTTTTAGCCTTTTTTCATCCATCTCCTTCCTCTTTGTCCATCGATTGTGCCTTTGGACAGTTTCGTTGAAAGTGATCGTGCTCATGACAGTTACTACATTTGAACGACAGTTGTTCATAGTCGAGTTTTTGGTAGTGGTGCCATGCACCCACTGTAAGCTTGACGGCTTCAGGGAGCCCAGCTTCAAGATCCACTTCCACACAGATCCTTGCGCAGGAGTATTGATCTTTGTTGTCTGCTTTGTCAATGAATCGACCAAGTCCATTCCCAATCTTCTGTAGGGATTAGAAGTTCCAATAGTGAACATGCAGATTGGGCAACCAGACCTAGACCGGAACCTCTTTAGGCATGTCGACTGAAGGGTTAAAGTCAGATGTCCATCTATTAAGGTACAAGCCATGAGACCCCATGAAATAGGGGCCACTCTTAAAGATAATATCACGGTCTTCTTCTGAGATAAACTCGGAAATGAAGAAGCCTCTGCCTACTGCATAACAAGTCACGCTGTTTTGGAGCTGAGGTCTCCAATTTCATTGGATCTAGTTATCGGTGGTTCTTACTGAGCCCCAGAGCCCCATGAATTTCCCTACCAGGCCTCTATCTTTTAGATCCAAAGTGATCTTGATGGTTTGTTCCTCTGGTAATGCAATTTCAGGGATTGTTTCCAGTTTTGTAATGAATTTTGGGACTGTCAGATTTGCTAGCTTCTTACCTTGCTGAGCAAGCAACTTCTGAAAAGCTTCCACAACAGAACCAGACGGGGGGGAGTCGGCTCCCCATCCCCAGAGAGGCCCATGGTGGCCAACCTCACTCTCCACGCTCGCGCTCACCTCACGACGAACCCTAGTGGCCGTGATTTCTCTTTACTCCCAAAAAAAAGGACCTTACTTTAACTCTTGAAGAAGATTTACTTTCACTATCAGAAAATTTTAATTTCTTACCCTTGCGTTTGTATGATACTCTTCAAGAATCAGTTTCATACTCCTTTCTTTTATCTTTGCCTTCATTGCATATTTTTTCTAGTAATATCTGATTTAGTTTCTCCCGAGCTCTTAAACTTATTTCGTTATCTTCTTTTACAATTTGTATTTCAACTTTTAAATCTTTCACTGTTTGAAGTAGTTTTGAGGGTTGATTATTTAAGTCCACATAAATGTTATCTGGATTATTGTGATGGGATCCATCTTCAACAGATGCTTCAACTCCTTTTATTTCTTGCAAAATACAAATTATATTTCTGTACAGAAATAGTTTTAAAACACAATCAATATATTTTATTTCCTGTTTTGCATGCGAGTGATCCAATCAGGCCTAGTGTTTGGAAAACCTTTCTTTGATACCACATGTAACATCTCCAAAATTCGTAAATAATTTATTTTTTTAAAATAAAGCTCTAACTACAATTATAAAGGATAATTAAATCCATACAATCTTTAACTTGTGATTTAGTTGTTTATCCATTGCACATAAATGACGTATTATGAGAACATTATGTTGTGACTTACCGTTATGTCGACATTACTTTACTTGTCTTTAAGTCATGAAAGAATGCCATGTTTATTTTTCATCAATTACAATTGGTATACTTGTTGGTTATGTTTCCTTTTTGTTTGCAAACTAATGAACTCTTATTAGGATGTTAGGGAAAAGGGTTACAGGTCTTACTTAACTCTAATGGCTAACACAAAATTATATGTAACCATTTTGCAGGTGTTGATGGTGGAGGGCTTGTAGCAGCAGGACTAAACAAAAATCCTAATCTAAGGATAAACATATAAACCTAACAAAGGGTCTAGCTCTTGACTAGAAATTAAAACTTGCTCTTACCAATGATAAACTAGCATAAGACCATAAAATATACAAAGGGCATCGAGAAATGGTAAAATGTGTTAATCGACAAGTTGGAAAAACATTAGAGTTTTGGGTTTGTTTTGAATGAACATCACGGTGGAATTTTAGAGGCCACGTGATTTCCCTACGGACTCCATATGGAACGCAAAAATGTCAAGTCATAAACCCTAAGGGTTTAACTTACCTCGATTTTTGCCTTTGTGTAGTAATGTTTTGGCTTTTGCGTTGTGTAAGAGCCGTGGCTCTTTGTCTTCGACTTTTAACATTGGTATTTGATTCTCTCCATGTTCTTGGCCCTTTCAAGTTTAATACACACCCAGAACCTTGTATGGGCACCAACAGTGGTCTTGGGTTGGCAACGAAATCTGTAATTTTAGTTTTAAAACTGTGATTTTCCTACGTAGCCTCTGTCGCTTCAATAGAGGTAAGCTCTACTGTAAATAGTTAAGGTTTCTTTCATTTCCCTTGTGTTGTTTCCATATTATGTTTTGGGTTGATATTTAACCCTTGCATTGTTCCTTGCAGGGGGTTCTCGCCAAGGATTTGTTGCGTTGAATGGGAAGCAATATTTGTGGAGGTGCACGCATGGTATGGTAAGACCTGATACCCACACCCTTGCTCCTTTGGCTCTGTCAGTTGTGACTCCACAACTCCAAGGCTGGGCCCGCATGCTTAAGGATGGGAGATGTTTATATGTTGTTTCTTAATGGAAACTTGGTAACCTTCTGGTTAGTTGGCCTGATGGAACTTTTTTTTTTTATTAACACGACCTCCCTTTGTCGTGGAGTTTATAGGGGAATGTAATGGAAGCATTAATTGTTTATATTGTTAAAATGAAAACTTGCAGAGTTTTGTTGAGGTTGGAATGGAAACAGTTTCGCCGAGGTTTAAGACAGAGTTGTCTTGTCGCTTTGAAATTTGTAATTGTTTGTTTTCTTAAAGGAAATCCCGTGATGGTTTTCTCGTTGTAATTACATAGTTATAATATTTGTGAAAACATTAGTTTCGTGTATTGAAACGAATATTATTTCTCTCTTTTAGTATTGTGTGGTAAAGGAAAAAGGGTTTGAGCCGTGAGGCATTTACATAAGTTTTGATGATGTTCTAGGCTTAATTGCCAATCCTCCCTTGAAGGATTTTTTGTTTGTTTTTAAAATTTCAATGGATTTGTAAAGTAGAAACTATGATGACCTTCGGTTTGTAACAAGGTTACAACCTGTCAACATTCTTGATTAAGTGTTTGTGTTTTTGGTTAATTACTGTTGGTTTAAGTAAAGAGTCGTAAGGCCACTGCGTTGATTGAAAAAAATAATTCTAATTAATTATTTCTTGCGGATAAACTTGCCTTTATGAGTTTCCATCTCTTGTTCTGTGGGTAAATGGTATTAGAGATTTTAATAAACGTTTCAATACTGTGTGAAGAAATCGATGGATAGTTTAAACTATTGATTACAACCTTTATCTATGTGTAGTTTTTAGACTTTTATTTTGGCTGAAATGTCCTTGGCAGTTTTGATCTCGTGACCCATTGATTACTAAATGATATTAAACTTGCTTTGCTCAAAGCGGATTTTGCTAAGGTTTAGTTATTGAATCTTTTCTATATTTATTTAGAAACCCTAACTTAAATGAATGATTTGGAATATTTAGCTAGATTTGAATTTTAGTTTTATCATAATTTTAAATAAGCCTCGACTATATTATAGTATTACTATGAATATAGCTATATATAAAATATACTCTGTATGATCCTTCCCGTCGATCAACAGAGATTATGTATATCCTAGAATACAAGTATTCTGATTATTAATAAAGAAGTGGAATCTATGGGTTCTTGTTAACTAAACCTAGTGGGATTGAATTCGATTCCCGTGTAAAGTTTATTTGATTATTTAAACCCTAGTTATAACTTCAATTTTAATCTAAGACTTTTGGCTGCAAGGAAATTTTCCTTACCATGATCCTAAAATTCCTACAATGGAAAAAGAACTAGAAAAGTTGATAAATAATAAAAATACTATCTAGAAAACTGGATTAAGATAAGTGCCAACTGAGTAGGGTTTTTTTTGAACTTAGTTTGGAAATTTAATACCTTAATTAGATGTAGAAGTATATTAAGCGAAAACTGGATGAATAGAATGCATTGTTTAACAATGGTTATCCTAAATGATGACTGTAATGATTGGACCTAAACACAAATAGAATAATGAACTCATAATAAGTTCATAGGACATATCTACTGATAAAACAATTTTATTAAAATATAGTTACCATTAATTTATGTAAACTAAGGCATACTTCATAAAAAAAAGAATACAAAACTAGGATCCTTTTAACTTGTTCTAACTTAGAAATCCATCAACATTCATAAAATTTTAGATACAAATTTAGAATAAAATCACATATAATAAACAAAACAACTTAGAACCTGGATAAAATGCAGAAGGGGGGCAACCACCTAAAAGAGACTGTTCCTCCCAATCATCTCCTGAAGTAGCCAAGATCACTTTCTTTAGGACCCCTGAGCATGTTAACTGAACCTCTAGGATGACGATGCTGTATAACAACCCACACAGAAATCTCTACAGCTTAGCACTCAATAGTAGACTTAACTCTCAACAATTTCACTTTAGCTATCCCTTCATCGAATTCCTTGTGTACCTGACTTTTCATTTGTAGCAGTCACAAAGTTCATTCATGTGGAATAGAATGTAGTGAGCCTCCTGCTCAATTCGATGGTATTTATAAGATTGACTAGGTCTTTGCGTCAGTTTTGAAATTAAATGAGCCATCTGCTCAGTTCCTCTTCTCAGAGAACATGACCAAAATTTTAGGGATTTTGATTCCTGCAACAACTAGAAAGTGAAATGCTAGTGTTGCCACTTGGTCATTTATCCTTCTACAACTGCTCATTCCTCCTAGTGGGTCAGTGAACACTCTTTCAACAATCTCCTTTGGATAGGTGTCTCTTCATTTAATTATTTAAATAAAAAAAATATTCAATTATAGTCATCCTTGACCAACTTAGTCATAAAAACTTTACATTAACTTTTAGCATAATGTTTTCTCAAATAAATAAAAATATATTTTTTTCAATTCTAAATGAGTTAAAAAATAAAAATTACACATTAGAACTTGAGTGTAGTGTTAAAAAGGCTTGAGAGTGAATAATGGGAAAAAAGAAAAAAAACATTAAACTAAAGAGGCGTTTTGTCGTGAATCAATGTACATATAATGATTGAATGAAATATAACATCACAATTTGATTGAAGCAATAGAAAAGAAATAATAACTATGAGGATGAAATAGAAATTAGAAGTAACAATTTCAAAATACCATATGAAGATGGCGAATCTGTATTGAGAAGTTCATAAACACCTATGCTTCATTCTTCACTCAAACCCTCAAATAAGCTTAACTATTTTGAGGGTTAACTAAAATTGTGTTTTTGGATACCATCCCTTCACGAGTTATCATGATATTTATAAAGTTAAATGTGCATGTAACAAATTCAATATTTTAATATAACGTTTATGCGCGAGAGCTAAAGTATTGTAGTGTGAATGAATCTCATAATATTTTAGATGTTATAGGTGTGTAAGTATGTAGTTTAGTAAGTAGACAATCAAATATAGGGTAACAAGGAGAGAGGTTAAAGGTGGCAAGTCCTTGCTTTCTGTAATTGATTCCTTATGCATTGAATATTGGAAAATTAACTATTGTATTTCTACGTTTTAAAAATTATTGGCTATGGTGTATTGACAAGCAACTTCCAGATAGGATTGATGAATGAAAATAACCAGCTTGCCATCCTGCAGAGCCAGTTGCTATTACAGTTCCAGACCCACCAACATTGGTAGATCCAACAACAAAACAAGTAGCACCGATAGTAAAGGCAGTTGGTTATGCCCTTGATTATGATCTTGATCCACTTGATCCAGTCAGTGAAGCCAAAGAGTCAGTAGATGCAATTGCTTAAGCAGTTTATGCGTATGATCTTGATCCAGTTGATTATGCAAGTGATTAAGAAGTCGGTGAAGCTATCCTCCATCACATATTGAGTATCCATGCTAGTTCTAGTGCCAGGCTGGGTATGACATTGTACACAGTAGAGACATATATATTATAGCATTTATTACTAGGAGCAGTTTTCCAACAGATATCCTGTCGCCAACACTGCGAGTACACCGATGAGTTAGTGATTCGGGGATTTATTATGAGGATGCTTCGCCAAACAAGAGCACCAAAATGACTAAAAGGGGCATAAAGAGATGATAGATTGGCCTTATGCAGTTGTATGTGGAATAATAGATGATAGACAAGAGAGATCTCTGTCTATGTTATTTTTATTACCGAAAAGAGATAGCTTTGAAAGATAATATCAAAGGTAGTCCATCATGCCCTTACTGCGACATATTTGCCAATGGGTACACGAGCCTTAGCACTACCCGCCTTCAACAATGAATTGATTATTAATTTATAGTTCCATTTTCAATTTATAATTTACTAATCATTATGGATTCTCGTAGTCATCATTAATAGGTTTGTGTTTTAGTTTAGATAATAGAGATAAACTTCACGGAAAACTTACACATGTTGACACAGGATCACAATTGTCAAATTATGTGGAGCAATTGTGAAATATGAATGTAGTTGATATGAAACGTGTATAGAGAGGGATAAAGATCATAGCATGAAAAGGCTCAGATATTGAGTTCGGTAGCTTTCCGGTAACACCAGGCGTGACTGAGGTTGAACCAATTTCAATGCTTTGATAAGTTATTTAATGGATTCTCATAGTCATCATTAATAGGTTTGTGTTTTAGTCTAGATAATAGAGATCAACTTCCCAGAAAACTTACACATGTTGACACAGGATCACAATTGTCAAATTATGTGGAACAATTGTGAAATATGGATGCAGTTGACATGAAATGTGTACAGGAGAGGAAGAATATCATAGCATGAAAAGGCTTAGATATTGAGCTCAGTAGCTTTCCGGTAACAACAGGCGTGACCGATGATGAACTAATTTCAATGCTTTGTCAAGCCAATAATAATAAATCTTACTCAGAAAGATTTCACAGTTAATTTTTGTAGTTTCTCCAGTTGCTTTGATGTTGATTCCATTGTGTAGAGAGATCCTAAGGGTTGTCAATCGATATAGCCCTTCTTGTTGTCGAGCTTGACGTTCTTAGAGGGGAATGCTGCAGGAAATCAACAATTGTATGGATCATTAGTGCAATCTAGCCACGTCTCGGGAAATTCTCTTGGGTTCATCCATGTTCAAGATGACTGCAATGCTCATCTATTTCTGATGGAGCATCCAGTAGCAGAAGGACGTTATCTTTCCTGTGGACACACAACTACCATTCCAGAGCTCGCACATCTCATCTATGAAAGCTATCCATAGTAAACAATCAAGGCAAATTCAATAATGCCCTCGTCCCTGTGTGCACATATTATATAGCATAATTACAAAGAAAACTATGTATTTAGTTTGGATTTTGTCTGGTATTTAAAGGTTTTATAATTTGTTAAATGCGCTTTGATGCAGGGTCGTTGAGTTTGTTGCTGCTGGTGGCTACATCGTTTCAACCAAAAAATTATTAGATTTGGGATTCCATTACAAGTTTGGAATGGAGGAGATTATTGAGGACAGTGGCCAGTCTTTTAAAAAATTGGGCATGCTTGATTAACATGTAGAAAATGCTTTTATAGACTTAAGAAGTTGGATCAACAACAAATTTTGAAAATAGTAATTATTTCTAGTTTATTAGAACATAAATGTAGTTTTGGTAAATCTATGTTATCATAGATTAGTTGAATTGCATTAAACATATTGAATTACATCATAGAAAACAATCCAGATGATGTTGCAAGGAAAATATGTGCACTTGTATCATTACACAATGCAATTTTTTGTAATGAAGTAGATGCACTGAAATCTCCAATAAAATTTTATAATTTCTGAGCAATATTGAAATTAGGATGAAATTATAAAGGAGTTATGAATATATACTTTTTTCTCCACTCACCATCACATCCATTTATATGTACATTATTGCAGGTTTTTCTACATGCTATTATGCAAAAGAAACCACTGCTACAGCTCAAGCCACTAGAGTTAGAGTGGTGTAAGTTTAGCACCTTGTTTACTAGGACTACAACAAGGATAACAAAGGCAGCGCTGGAACCATCTTTAAAGCAAGAAATTAGATTCCCCCATTGCAACTTCAAAAGATTGGTAAGTGAATTTTATTGTTCTTCAACATGGAGAAAGCCAAGAATAGATATAAAAAACCTACACCTTTTCAAATGAATCATTGAGTAGGTTCTCTTGAATATATAACTCATGTATTGATATTAATGATAATATATTTATGATATTGCTAATTGCTAACATCATACCTCTAAGACAACAACAACGAGCACAACAACAACAAAGACAACATCAGCCATAACAATTGTTTTGGGGATTCTCCTTAGAATTAGCTAGAATTTAAAGCATTGCGTTGCTACTTCAGACTTGGAATATATCATTAATCAAAACAAAATCTTTCATATGACATGGATAACACTATAGAAGATTGGTGTTATAATTTTTATAACATATTTTGATAAATGTCTATTCTATTTATTCTCTTAACTATTTCGCTCCAGCTTAGTAAAAGAGAGTGTCTACTTGAGATTAGCTGCTTCATCTAATATCTGTGATGTTGTTGCATTCATAATAGTTGTTTAAACAAGTGGTTCATATTAGTAAAAAAATGAATGAGTACAAGTACAGGAAAATGATGCACAGATGAGACTCACATTTCGAGCACCAGTAAAAGCGCATCCACGCACCTTGAGATAGGTTAACCCAGGTAAGAACATTTACATCTTTTGTTAAGATTTTGAACCCTCTTGCACGTACTGTAATGCTTACTTCCACTCTTTGGTAAGAGAAGTACTGACTGAATAAGGAAATAATTTCTATTGAGTATGTGGTACTTTGTTATGTCTAACTCAGGGCATTGCCGTGGAAAATCAAATCGGTCAGAAGCTTGTTATGCATCTGCATCCACAATCATGCTTCATATTGCCATGATGAAAGATGAGTTTTCTTCCTTGAGGTAGAGAAGGGCGGTGGGTGGTGGAGAAGGTGGTGGGCGGTGGTATGAAGAGGGCATTGGTTTGAACATTAAACATTAAATGTTAAGAACTAATGTCAATATGGCTAGTAGCATTACTTTCAAAGAGATACAAGCCGAGTAATACTTGAAGTTTCAAATGAACAAATTATAAGTTTGAAACGTAGAAATGCCCTCTTGCCTCGATATGAGGCCAAATAAGAGGTAGAAGTTGATGATTTGAGAACAAAATGGTGTCGGAACAAGTCAGGTCCATGATTGGAAGATTAAAATGTGTTCTAAAAAATAGAAATAAATAGAATTTGATTATTGGTTGAGAAAACAGTGTTTTAATGGTATTCAAAATACTTAGGGAAATAGATACACGAGTTTCCATGCAAATTAATAGACTCACAGTGGCAAGCCATTTCATAGAGTCCTTGGTAGCCAAGGGCAGGGACTAATAATTATAATTGGACAACCCTTCATGAGTTATCATGATATCTATAAAGTTAAATGTGCATATAGCAAATTCAATATTTTAATATAATGTTTATGCACTAGAACTAAAACATTGTAGTGTGAATGGCTCTCATAATATGTAACATCTATGTAGTTTAGTAAGTAGACAATCAAATATAGGGTAATACCGATAATTGTACAACGTATTAGAAGCGTTGTCTATATATATCATTTTGAGTTAAAATGAGTTGCAATTAAGTTAGAGAAATAGATAATGTAAAAGTAGAGCTTGCATAGTTCCAAAAAACATCTTCTCTAACTCTTTAATAGAATATAGCTTATAATGATATGTGGGTTTGCTTACAAAATTTAACAAAGGAATACCATTAGAGTAAACTTTGAAAATGATCCTAGAATCAATACAAATTTACAACATATTGATGATTACAAACTTAAGAAAAAGCACATTTGCTCATGGTATAATCTTGGGCATGATTGGAGGGATGGGTTCTCGCTTGTCCACCGCCATGTCCTCTTGTGGTTGGTGAATTACTTCTTCTTCCTTGAAGTCCATAGTAAAAGACCGACTAAAATATTTAGATTTGAAGTTGAGGAGAAATAACCTTTAATAAGTGTTATAACTATGGCTTTCAACCTTTGCACATTCCTCTATATCTTCAATTTTTGCCTCTTCTATTGCACCAAGATAACCATCATCATTGCATTATGCGAGACCTATTGATGTTCTAATTTATGGGATTTGGTTGTAACTAAGAAAATCATTCTCCTATTCTCATTGATGAGGTCCTCTTGGTGGTGAAGAAACCCATGAATTTCTTGTATGTCTCTTTGGTAGAAGAGGGGTGTTATTATTGTCCATATTGCTTAGTGGAATTGGAGTCCAGTTCCTCTTAAAACTTGTTCAATTTGAATATAATAACCCAAATTCTCTACAATCGGGAAATGAGAGAGCCTTGCCCTTGAATGTGAGACTCTTGTATCCATGAGGCAACACCACATTCACACCAAGCACAATAAACCAAAATTTGAAGTTGTTGAGGTCAACAACTTAGATTCTTTGCACTAACCTTCTTTACCCAAATACATAGGTGGTCATGACTAGTGAACTCAATTGAGTTTTTTTGGCCTAGAAATCCACAAAAGAGATGACCACCGGGTTGCCAAAGAGCAAAACAATAGGCCAGGGGATGCCCTAAGCATCCATAAATGGAGGTTATCCCTCTTAACCAAGCAATTTCACAATTCCCATCAATATCATTAACTACAAATCGACCTTGAAAATTGTACGCTTCATACAATATATCTATCCTAGTCCCTAAGCAAATTGCTAACCCAAGAAGAAGCCCATGTACCTAAGAAAACGCCAAATCATTATTGCAAGAATTATCTAGGGAGACTATGGAAGATTTACCTTATAACATTGAATTTTAACACCAATACCATACTCAATGCCTTGCTTGTGAGTAGAGCTTGATATCCCACAATCGTTTACAAGAAGTTCCATGAGTTCAAATTTTTGGGGAGTAGTTAATTGTGACATTTATGGAGGCATAACTCCTCTTAGGGTTGTGTCGCTCCTCCCTTTGGATGACTAAATATTGAAGCGACGTGGCCTATTCATAATGTTGATTGACAGGCAAATTGAATTGTGTTAATACTTAGGGGATGAGTGCATATAATAGCTCCCCATTTTACATAATTTTACCATTGTCCAACCGTGAGGTTAGGTTGGCATGACGATCCACCTCCTTGTTTTGGGGTTCTTACAATATGAAGACATTGGATATACTTGAACCGATGAATTTCACTCCTAATGTTGGTGATGTTTTTCCTTTGGGGGATAGTTGTTGTTTATAGACTGCATAATGATTGAAGAATCCCTCAAAACCATCAAAGTTCTTATGTTTAAAGAATTTGCAACCTTGATTCCTTTTACAAAAGCATAAGTCTCAACCTAATTATTTGACTCCATTGAAAACTTTTTTCTTGTGTTCCTTTAGAATTGAAGATGATCCCTCGAAAATTACTACCTCAATATCTTGATATTTAAGTTTATATTGAATTTGACAAAATTTGGAAAATATTTTTATAAATAACAAGATTTTGATAAATTTGTTTAATGAAGCATTTTTGTTTCATATTTCTACATCAATATCCACGATCCATCTTGAGGTTAGCATTTTTGTTTCATATTTCTAGATCACTATCCAATATCCATCTTCAAAGCTCAAGTCTAAGATATTTTAGTTAATGTGTATATATATTTTGCATGTTGCCATGTACATATTAAATGCATGCCTGCGATGCTTTATAAATTGGGTGATGAGTAGACCAATGAACTATCAAAATTTAATGTTAAAAGCATAGGTAGAAGGTATAAATTATTTAAATTTCCAGTCATTTCAATTCTCATCAACATCAAAATCCGTGGGCGCTTAATTTTCAATTCTCACCTTGTTTATGGTAGTATTTTTTTTGCTTAATTCACATTGGCACGTTGACAATTGTAAAGAACATTTAAATAACAAATTACTACCATAAACAACTTATTTGATGTAATTTATCATCACTAAATCGGTTAAAACAAGATAAGACCATGAGTGTTAGAATCCATTTCAACAATTAAAAATGGGTTCAATATAAAAATTCAATTCAATTATTTTTATTATTAATTGCGCTGAGAGGCGCTTTACAGCCAAGTATGGGGGAGATCTTGTAACGTTACGTAACGTTATGTAACCCTACGTAAACAACCCAGTATGGGGGAGATCTTGTAATGTTACGTAACGTTATGTAACCTTACGTAACGTTATTTTTATTAATAACTTTTTTTTAATAATTATAAGCCAAAATAAATGTTGGCCAAAAAAACAACCTAATATGGGGGAGATGTTGTAATCTTCCTACCTAACAAAACAATAAAAAAGTAAAAATTTAATTATCCGTAAAAAAAATGTGGGTCACAAAAAAAACACAATATGGGGGATATGTTGTAATGTTCCTACCTAAAAAAATAATAAAAAATAAAAATTTGAATTACCCTCAAAAAAATATTGGCCTTGCACATGGTTTTAAAACCATGTGCAAGACCTTCTAAACAACCCATGGTTTTATTGTACATGGTTTAGGAGGGCCTTGCACATGGTTTTAAAACCATGTGCAAGGCCTCCTGAACAACTCATGGTTTTATTTTACATGGTTTAGGAGGGTCTTGCAAATGGTTTTAGGACCATGTGCAAGGCCTCCTAAACAACCTATGGTTGCAGGAGGGCCTTGCATGTGGTTTTAAAACCATGTATGAGGAAATGTTGTAATGTTCGTTCCTAATAAAATAAAAAATAATAAAAAATATTATATGTCGACCATAAATAATATTAAATATTAATAATAAAAATATTATATGTGGACCTTAAATAAAAAGATGTGTCTTTTGGTTTGAATCAAATCAATAGATACCTAAGAAAATATTTGATCCCTCTCGGCGCTTGATAGAGCCTAGGATTTGGATCTACGCTGATTTGAAATTCCAGATAACTACCAAGAGTAGTTTTTTATTTGCATTGTTGCAATTCTTGGTTTATTCAAAAGCATTAAAAGATGTTAATAAAATGATCTAATTCATACATGTGGGATAGTTAGTGTTAAGAAAAAAACAATGCCTTGACATATAAATATTGGTGTAGGTGAGATTTAGGGGAAGAGTAGAAAGAAACAATGCCTCGGCATAAAACTATTGGTGCAAGTGAGATTCATGGGAAGAGTAGATCATTGGAGAACGATTGTGGAATTGGAACTTTCGAAATTGGGTTTGGTATAAATTTGGAAGCTATTTTTTAAAACATTAAGGTTGTTTGAAATGAATTGTGTTTTTTTAAAGAATTTTTTGATTTTTTTAAAGGACACTTTCCTATTTTAAGAATAGTGCAGGCGTTTTCACAGTTTGGCCAAATTAGCAACAATATCTTGAGTCTTTCACATCATGGTTGAATTTCTAACAACAATAGTGATACTAACTCAATTATCAATAATATCAATCTTGAATAATAACATCAATATGTTAGAATAGAATTATCACCAACATCTTGATAACAATAACACCAACCTATTATACTGATGCGCAAAATCAAGTGAGAGTTGTTTCAAGTGGTGTAGCTTCTCTTGACAACGAGTGAGGCAACATTCAATGGATGGTTGTCTATGAATTATGATAAGTTTTGCGCCCTGAAAGAAAACATAATATTGCTAGTATGTTGGTTGGATGGTAACTAACGTCTTAGTAACTAACCTATAATCAATTGAGCTATCTCACAATGAATCTCATAATTTGTACATCTAATCATCATCAGAGAATTAGACATTACCACATCTCTGAAATGAAAAAAATGTTTCTTACACAAATACCTAGTGCAAATAACACAAATACTCCTTGAAAGAAAAAATAACATATTATATGATTGCTACGATAAATATGATATTACAATGAGAACTATCACGTCCCCACCCCTCATCCCGACAATGGAGAGGATGCGACCTACACTGCTGTTGCTGTCAAACGGGCGATCTAGCCCCATGAACATGATAATAAAAATGCATTGAATTAAAAACATACATAGATGCATTATACATGAAATAAATAGCGGAAGAAAAACACATTCATTCAATCATTCAACATGTTCATAGTAATTCATAAAAAAAATATAGTTGTGGAAATTAAATACACAAAGAATACTTATCTTGAGAAGAAGCTTCCCCGCAACTAACTATGTCGTTGCAACGTTCCACCCAACCATAGGCCAGTGTGCTCATCAATCTCTCAACGCCACTGCCACCCCTGAGTTGGGCATGATTTCCACAAGGAACTAGGGAACAATAGTCGTACACAAAGCAAGATCATACACCCATAGTAAAGCCAACACACAGTTGGGTTTCACAGACTATTAGGGCAACAAGCCAATAACATGGGGGCCTTGGACCTACTCATCCAAGCCAACAATCACATCCAAACACAGTCAACCATCTTACAAATGGGTTCCTTGGACTTACTCAGCCAAGTCAACACAAACATGCACTTCACAGCAAAATACAATTGCTGGGTTGTAGAGAAACGTTCGGAAACCACAAACATAAATGGACGATGGGGAAAAACAACCCTGGGTGAGAAAAATATGATTCCAGGAATCATTCTTGGGTAATATGGGAGCAACTCGTCCACTATAAACCCCCAAATCATACATCTAGACTCAGAAAACGTTTCTGGACATAGCAGGAGCAAAAACGACCTCTAGTCACCCACAAATTGGGAAATCTTGGCTCCCTAACAACTCAGCAACACACCAATGAATTTATGGGTATGGAACAATGAGGAAACAACAGCAATCATGAGGGAAAAACGTCGAGCAAGCTCAACTGCGTGAGGAGAGGAAAAACATCCTCTTAAAGCCCCCAAAAGCGCGGGTCTCTTCTCCCATTTGTTGAGCAACACAAAAACGACTTCCCAGCCATGGAGAAAAATCGATAAACTGGAGAAAAAACGTGAGGGAAGCTCTCAACTTGCTCATAAGACAAAAACAACCTCTTTGAACCCCAAGAATCGTGGTCCCCTTCTTCCCATTTGTCGACAACACAGAAAATGAATTCTCGGCATGGAGAAAATGAAGAAAACAATAAGAAAATCGTGAGGAAGAAAGCTCAGCAAGCTTCAGCTGCGTGAGAGAGCCCAACCTCCATGAGAATGGGTGAGGAATGAAATATATGGGCGACTCAATGGCTTGGGCATGTATTTCCAAGCATTTACTTGCCCCATAAGTCAAAAACACGTTTTCCAAAGATGGATGGCTTCCCAAATTCGAATTTGACCTCCATACCTTTCCCATCCCAAGGAGATAACTTCTTCAACCACTTCTAGATGACTGGGCACAAAAGGACAAAATGGGTAGTTGACAACTTTAAGGGTTTTCCCTTTGACATTTGGATTTTCCCCATTGGCTCAAGGGTTTGAATGTCCCCCCTCCCTATTCCTTGTGAAATCATGCCCCCATCTCTTTAACATTGCGGCGCATAGCTAGTTGTGGTAATTTTATTAATTGCATAGTTACATGATGTCTCAAAACATATTGTGCCTGGCTAGCACATAAACCGTCGACATCGATTTTAATTGCCGAAACATAAAACACTGAATCCATGGTGGGGCTTTTTCCTTGAGCTCCACACCACGATTTATTAACGTTATTTACATCATATGCAATTCAATACCATGGGGTCAAAACCAGGGTGTTACAAGAATGATGCTTATATAAATACCCATGTTGGGTTCCCTTTCGTAAAGATGCATAACCTTTCATCAAGGTGTCTCTTCATTACATATTAGTAATTTAATTATTAATATTTATTAGTATTTATTTATTATATATTTTGTTCATTACATTGCCTCTCCCTTAGAATTGCTTTGTCCTCAAAGCATAATTAGGGAAGGCTTTGTCACTTGTTCTTGCTAGTAACGCTTTCTTGTGACATTGTGTGTTGGTAGTTGCGACACTTGATGAAATGAGACGATACGTTATTTTAAACATTGTGTGGAAATGTTGCGTCATTTGTTAAGTGGTCCATCCGATATTTACCTTTAATGGAATTGTTTGCTGATCGATTGTCCGAAGTAGACGATTTGTTCTTTGCTCTTTGTAGGAATAATACTGTTAATTTTCCTCTTGACCTTGTCGTCAATCATAACAACTCTTGTGATTTGGATGGAAATATGGTACTTGAATCGCTTATGAAGTGTTTACAGAAACTTCAACTTTTTGTACTTCTAACAATTTTTGTGATTGTTTTTTGAAACCATTTTTTGTTGATGCTTGTAGCGATGTGACAATATGATTGTTCTTCTAAATTTGAGCATTAATGTGCTTTGTATTGCTTCCCTTTTTTGATGTTTGAATTTGAGCCTTTGATGACTTCTCTATTGTGTCAGTCATCGTTTCTTTATCGACAATTGATCCCTTGCAATCTAGCTTTTCTTGTAAGGATTTATTCTCCTGCTTTAGCTTCCTAACTTGTATAAACATGTCCTGATTAAGTTTCCTTAAGTGTAAGAGTTTTTCCTTATAGTTTGACTTGACGATGTCATATTGATTGTCTTGATTTTTGTGCTCTCTTTTTAAGCTTCTTAATTGCTCTAGAAATTCTTGATTAACCCTTTTTAATGAAGAGCTTTTTCTTCCTTTCCTAATAATTCTTTTTGAAGATCTCGATTATTCTCTTCTAACTTTTGATTGCGTTACTTCATCCTTTTCCTTCTTTATTTGCAGAAGTAATTTTTGATTATGATCTCTTAGATAAGAGATCTCTTCTTCTTTATTTGCAATAGCCTTGTCGAATTATTTTTGTATCGATTGTGTTGATTTCTCATTTCCCTCCAACATCACCTTTGATATTTCTTGGAAGTATTCAGATGACGTGAATTCTGATTCTGACTTAATGTTAATGTCCTGCAATGTGATTTTCTTCTTTTTGAAGGAGAATGCCATAAACTTCTTTTCAACATTTAAGATAAAAGTCTCCAATGTTTCTATCCATGATAATCCAAAAATTAGGTCACTGTCACTACTCCATAAGGATTTAATGATGAATTGCGAGACACAAGTATATTCTCCAATTTTCAGCTGTAAATTGCTTATTTCATATTCTTTATTATTCCAAAAGTCTATCCTTTTAGCTATATTTGACTATGGAATCGCTATCTCATTAGCAAGTTCCACACTAATATAATTATTGCATTCGATGGGAGCAATAACTGGATTTCTCTCTGGCGACTTTGATTCTTCGCCTACATTCTCAAAATTATATGACGATTTAGTAGAATGACGTCAAGATTTAACCAATCGTTGCGATTCTCTCATGAGAAAAACCCTATAGTAGATGACTGTTGATTTGGGAATTCAATAAAATATGCAGTGGTGGGTGTTAATTTTGCATCAGTCAATTTGAATTGACGAATATTTTTAACCTGTTTCCATTAATTAGTGGAGTAATATTCAACAATGCAGTTGTAATTCTTGGCAGGTTGTGGCAGCGATTCTTCTCTGAAAATTTGAATTTTTCATGGACAAGGGCCTCTTGATACCAATGTGATGCACTAGTAATAACTAGCCTGATTTCTTTGTGGCCTGAGAATCAGAATATGCGTTTAGTTTGTCAAGTATGGAAGTGATAATTCCCTTACTTAGAAGGGCTTTACGACTTCTTCGATATCTTTGCAGCGACCATTTTTTCAGAAATTTTGAATTTTCTTTTTCACTCTACAGCAGAGTAATCTTTTTTACTGAAACTTTGAATTGAAAATGGCCAAAGGCCAATTGGTGGTCAAAGACCTAGTGTAATGAGAGAACCTACCAATAATTGATGAGTGTGTCCAAAGGCTTGGTGAAACAATGTTTGAAATATGGCCAAAGGCTAGATCAAACTCAGGTTTGATACCAATGAAACCCGACAAAATCATTTCTTACACAAATACCGAGTGCAAATAACACAGATACTCCATGAAAGAAAAAATAATATATTATATGATTGATAAGATAAATACGATACTACAATGAGAATGATGCTTGTATATAAATACCCATATTGGGTTCCCTTAAATAGACATAACCTTTCATCAATGTGTCTCTTCATTAAGTAATAGTTATTTAATTATTAATATTTATTTAGTATATATTTTGTTCATTACAACCTCCAACTTTACAAACACCACATGTAGCTCTTACTATCATAACTCATGTGCTCCACAAAAGGCGCATCTTAATATTTGAAAGCAAAGATTTACAATTTAGCCACAACTACATAACTACAAAATTCACCAATCTTGAGATACCAAAAATAGCTCTAAATAGGTGAAGGCAGAGCTAAATAGCTGTTTACTTCACCAATCTTCAGATACCAAAAAATAGCTCTAGATAGGTGGAGGCAAAGCTAAATCAACGTCCAGCTTCCAAATTTGCATAGTGAGTACTCTCACCTCTTACTCCACATCTTCAAAAAAAGGCATGCTATTACCACTCTACACTGTATACCTAGCACCACTCTTTCACAATCAACACAATAGCATTGTATAACTAACACTAATCAATCCACAATCATAGTGTATAATGCTGATTTACCAGGTCCAAATACTTTGCCCTATCAAGATTTACATACACAACATGTCAGATTCATTCATGGATGACATAAATTTAGACTTAAACTCTTATTTCTTCAACATAGTTGCAAACTCTTTCATGCAAACACATTCAGCTCAAACTCTCTCTTAAAACAACTTAATCTAGTAATGTTAGAGAGTAACTAACCTTTTCTTGATCAAAGTGTCTTCCATCATCATAAAATTTTCAAAGTTATCAACTTCATCTCCATCTATTTCCACACTATTTTCCACCATAAAATTTTCAAAGTTATCAACCTCGTCTCCATTTCTTCTTAACCAAGTCTCACATTCATAACATTTCCACACTATTTTCCACCATTAAATTTTCAAAGTTATCAACCTCGTCTCCATTTCTTCTTAACCAAGTCTCACATTCATAACATTTCCACACTATTTTTCTTCGTCTTACAAATGCCTAAACTGGAGAAATTACAACTACAACAGAGAAAAAGGAAATATAAAGACAGTCAATTTGTAAGAATCTAAGAAATTGCAACTACAACACAGAGAAACGAAATATAAAGACAATCAAATTTTACTAGAGTTGTTGGTATTCGATGAGTTCTATTTGTTAGATGACATAAGGTTAAAAATCCAGCCATGCTAAAGAATGGTGTGGTCCAAGCCAAATCCTTGATAATTACACTTAAATCAATAATTGTTTCTTAAAACAAATATCAATCCATCCAACCAATTAATACATTACACTTTCAAAAAAGTCAACATTATGGTGCTGTCCGAGTCAGCCTTTGAAGGAAGGGATTTAGGATTCTAGCATTTGGGATGCCAGCGAAACCCTCTGACCATCATCCTCGGAATAGTGTTTTATTTGCATTGCTGCAGTCTTTGGGTTTATTCAAAGACATAACATTTGTTTTCTCCACCGCCTTGTAAAAGTTACATTCCATTTATAATTAATCCATGTGGGATTATTAATGGAGAGAACTCCACGCCTCTACAACTGTATAGTGGGATCTTGACCGTTAACCAGCACCAGGATGAACTAAAAATCGGGCGGTGGTGAAAAGATACAAGTGATGATGCATTGGGCAGAAAAATATAAATCTCTGTACAATAGGTTCTGGTTTCAAATCTCGTTGATGATGCTTACACGTCTTAAATGCAGGAACTGAGAATTCCGTATTCATTACTAACTATGAAAATGTAGATATAGTACCTCTACAAACGGGTTTATAGTTTATAGCATGAGAGGAATCAAACATATTCCAAACGTGTGAATAATGTTATTAATTAATTAGTTTCACATATATCATCATTTTTCTTTTGTTTTTATATATATATAAACATAATCCAAACGTGTCTATAATGTTATTAATTAATTAGTTTTACATATATCATCATTTTTCTTTTAATATATATACCAAAAAATGATGATATATGTGAAACTAATTAATATATGTATATATATGTGACAAAGGATATTTGACAACTAATTAATATATGACAAAGGATATTTGCTAGTGTTGAATTTATCTTTACATTATAAATATGAAATTATAATTTTGACAAAGATTATTTAAAATATTTATTGATAACAAAAAAAGATTTAATTAGTTTGTTGTTAACAAAAGAACATTAAAGTTTAGTGGATGGAATAAGCGACACTCATATCACAAGCCTTATCTAGGAAAAATTGCCTCCAAATCCAATATGAACTTTGTTAGAAGTTAGAGTTCCACTCCATTGCACCTTGAGTATTCGGGACCTCTTTAATAGCCATCCTCAACTTTCCCAGATTTACCATTAAAATACATGTCTCATAGCTTTCACCACCATATCCCAACCTATCCACTACACCACTAGTTAGCTTGGTCTTCTCCCTTTTCTTTGCCCTTGGTTAATGTTAACCAAGTAACCAGGATCCACCCTAGATGCCCAAACATAAGACTAAGGCTCATGCATAAAAGAACCTTGGAAAAATGGGAGAAAATATGAATGCTAGGGGCACATTCATTCGTGATCTTGGGCTAGCCCCACAATATAACATTGTTAGGAACTTTGACAATGAAACTTTGACTTATGGGTTTTGACCATTTTAAGATGATCCAGATTGTTAGATTTTTTATAAAAAGTGTGAAAGAGGTGGAACTTCACATAAATGAAAAAATCGCCTTACCGAAAACGTAAGGATTTTTGTAGGCTTCAATTTTAACTACAATACAATCTTGTAGCAATTCATATTCCATATTCATTCCTCTTTAGTAGTCATTTAGTGTATCAAAGATTTTGTTCATTGCCATTACAATTCTAAGAATTTGTTAAATAATTTAGTGCTTTGTTTAATCTTTAATGTTTGATAGTGTCAGTAAAATAGGAAACATGTTTCACAGTGGGGACAATGTATTTCTATGAATGTCCATACATGCAAGGTTGGAATTTGATGTCATGGGTCATTTTTCCCAAAATACAATTTAGATTTTGATATCCCTATCAATTAAAACAAAAGAAATTGTAAAATGTTTATCAATAATATCAATACTGTTAAAAATAATTAGTGAAATTTTTACCAAATTCTTTATCTCAAATTAATTTATAACTTTATTCCTCTTAAATTTAAGGATGCAATATCCACATATATTAGTATAAGCTTGTCAAAATGGGAAGGTAAAAATATCATTTTAGTAGTGATTCGTTGGCTCAATGTAACTTCAAACCAATTCAGTAGAATAAGTATTTATACAAAAATTCAACTTTCACCATGGATTCCTAAAAGTGATAGAATAAGTATTTATAAAGAAATCCATTTGCATCATGGACTCTTAAGAGTGATTCTAATTATTTTAACAACTAATTTTTTAAAGAAATATTTTGATGATAAAAAACATTAGCAATAAAGTATGTATATTATGTAAATAAATGCTCAAACATAATTAATCAACATGTGTTTTGAATGATACCTTTGATGTTTTAGATTTAATAGGAAATTTTAATAGATTAAGTTACAATTTTTTTCTAAATTTTCTAAATGTATAAAAAAACAATTTTATTGTCTAAGTAAAATATTGTATTGAACCAATATATGAAGATTGGTCTTACAATCTTTTTTTGTTTGTTTGTTCATTTGCTCGTCACTCGAGGCCGGTAGCAATGAACCATTGGTTAAGAACCACAACCTAGGGGCATCTAAGCCATCAAAGTTGTAATATCCCTATGGTAGCCCCCAAAGATTGGTTTATGTGTTTGATACTTTATTGAGTGGCATTGTTTGCTAGGACCATGGACTCTTGCTTAGTTGGTTTTTATTTTAATTGCAATAATTAATTATGTTATCTATATCTAGTTATTGTTTATTATTATTATATTATTATATATAAAAATTAATATTGGCACAACATGACAACAAACGTTGCTCGGGGGTTTTGGAATGTATTGTGAGAAGGGGTTGGGGTTAGGAGTTTCATCTCCCCCTAACATTACTCTCTTCTACCTAATTTATTTAATTATGGACTATGGGTGTCCAAAAACCCATAATTAATGCCATGCAATCATTTGCATGCAAAATTTGTGCCCTAGGTGAGAGTATTCCTCATCTAATCAGCAATGGGGCCCACTTTCACTTCACACACTAGCCACACGCCCTTCTTGACTCATTGAAGTCATGATAGCGACTATTTTTTATCACTGGCAGTTAAATTTAAGTTAATTTAGTTAATTTAAACATCTGCCAGTCGAATTGGGTAATTGTTTCAGTTGCACTAGTTGAACTAGTGAAACTAGTTGCCAGTCAATTAATTAAAGGTTACTAAAGTTAATTAAGCAATTCAATGTAGGATTTGGAGCCACTTGCGAGTCCAGTCTAGCTTTGTGTTTAATTTACAGTCTAACTGATTGTTTGGTGCTAAATTTGGGATAATTTGAATCTATGGGAGGAATTCGAGTTAGTCTCAAGTAGGAGAACAACAAATACCGAAGTCAATTTTGGTTGAAATTTCAAAGCTTTTGGTGTTGATTATGCCAAATTGATCTAGGGGATAAAAATTTGTGTGTTTCTGGATATCTTGGGAGGAATCCAGAGGAGTCCATGGTTAATTTTGTTATGTAAAGCGAATGACCTAGTTGGGGTTTGACTTGTATGTTATGTAGAGTGGTATTTGTTTGTGATTTCAAATGCTCCAATGGAGGTTCAAATTAGTAATTTGATTCGGGAGGGTCGAAATAGTTGATTCAAGAATTCACCCATAAGGAGAGGGGGATAATTGTTAGACACAATGGCTCACTGAGGGGGGGTGAATCGGTGAGCTTGGACTTATTTCAATTTTAACTTCTTCAAACTCTAAAACTTAAGTCATTATTTCACATTCAATTCAACATCATATTCATCAATAGACTATGCTTCAATAATCAATTCATTCATCAAATAAAACACAAAACCATCAACACATTGCACAAGAGACACAAGATATAATGTTTGTAATCTTTTTGTATTTCAAATGGCTGCGACTGTGAGGTAAATTAACACCTACTGATACAAAAGCACCTACTTCTATCCAATACTCTTCTTGGCCTTTTCTCAGATCCTACTAAGAAAAATGGTACAAGGCCCTGCTTGTATTACATGTAGATACTATCTTATCACACTTCACTTGTCACTTCCTGCAACTCAAATTATATCAAAACATCATGAGCTGATTATGTCAACACCTATATTGTCCTCCACACATCATCACTGACCTAGTCTTTTGCTTATTGTTTCCACTCCGATTAACTTAATTGATTGCTTCTCAAACAACATGCCCTACTGTTATCACTCATCAATTCAATCAAATGTTGCTCATTCCATAGACTATCCACGATATTGCATCATATACATCATGACAGGTTCAATCCATCTATTATATTGTTCTTCTTATATACAACTGCTAAATTCACATAGTAAAGCTAGATAAAGTTTTCAAAAATATTTACAGGTCTGGTTGCCGCAGTCTACACAAAATCAGAGGTTCATGGAATTACAAACTCTTTTGACCTACTACTGCCTCAGAACTACAAAACAATTGAATATCAGAGAAAGATAGACTTGATGGACTTCTCTACCACAAATGTCTCAGACTATCATATAACTAGAAATCAGAGAGGAAGAAGGAACAAAATTTTCTTTATACTGCGGCTGCATCAATAAGCTTTTTGCCCAAACTGTCTTTTCCTCAAACACAGACCCACATCATCACCGAATCACACACTTCATCTTCAACATGAAAAATACATGATCAACGTGTATCGACAATTTGACTTATGATGATTTCAATGGACATTAGGGCTTCAACATTTCAATCCATCGTTCTCCTGCGATATCCACAAAAGGCTCCTCATGTGCTCCACAAAAGGCTCATCTTAATATTTGAAAGCAAAGATTTACAATTTAGCCACAACTACATAACTACAAAATTCACCAATCTTGAGATACCAAAAATAGCTCTAAATAGGTGAAGGCAGAGCTAAATAGCTGTTTACTTCACCAATCTTCAGATACCAAAAAATAGCTCTAGATAGGTGGAGGCAAAGCTAAATCAACGTCCACCTTCCAAATTTGCATAATGAGTACTCTCACCTCTTACTCCACATCTTCAAAAAAAGGCATGCTATTACCACTCTACACTGTATACCTAGCACCACTCTTTCACAATCAACACAATAGCATTGTATAACTAACACTAATCAATCCACAATCATAGTGTATAACGCTGATTTACCAAGTCCAAATACTTTGCCCTATCAAGCTTTACATACACAACATGTCAGATTCATTCATGGAAGACATAAATTTAGACTTAAAATCTTCTTTCTTCAACATAGTTGCAAACTCTTTCATGCAAACACATTCAGCTCAAATTCTTTCTCTTAAAACAACTTAATCTAATAATGTTAGAGAGTAACTAACCTTTTCTTGATCAAAGTGTCTTCCATCATCATTAAATTTTCAAAGTTATCAACTTCATCTCCATCTTTTCTTAACCAAGTCTCACATTCATAACATTTCCACACTATTTTCCACCATTAAATTTTCAAAGTTATCAACCTCATCTCCATTTCTTCTTAACCAAATCTCACATTCATAACATTTCCACACTATTTTTCTTCATCTTACAAATGCCTGAACTTGAGAAACTGCAACTACAACAAAGAAAAAGGAAATATAAAGACAGTCAATTTGTAAGAATCTAAGAAATTGCAACTACAACACAGAGAAACGAAATATAAAGACAGTCAATTTGTAAGAATTTGAGAAATTGTATCTATAATATGGAGAAAAGAAAATATAACGAAAGACAAATTTTACTAGAGTTGTTGTTGGTATTCGATGAGTTCTATTTGTTAGATGACCTAAGGTTAAAAATCCAGCCATGCTAAAAAAAAGTGATGTGGTCCAAGCCAAATCCTTGATAATTGCACTTAAATCAACGCATAATGCCCACTTATTGTTTCTTAAAGCAAATATCAATCCAACCAACCAAGTAATACATTACACTTAAAAAAAGGTCAACGTTATGGTGCTGTCCGAGTCAGCCTTTAAGGGAAGGGATTTAGGATTCTAGCATTTGGGATGCCAGCTAAACCCTCTGACCATCATCCTCGGAATAGTGTCTTATTTGCATTGCTGCAGTCTTTGGGTTTATTCAAAGACATGATACGTATTTTCTCCACAGCTTTGTAAACCCTAAATTTTATTTATAATTAATCCATGTGGGATTATTAATGGAGAGAACTCCACGCCTCTACAACTGTATAGTGGGATCTTGACCGTTAACCAGCACCAGGATGAACTAAAAATCGGGCGGTGGTGAAAAGATACGAGTGACGATGCATTGGGCAGAAAAATATAAATCTAAAAACGTAAGCAGATCCTTCAGCTAAATTTAACCATATCTGTACAATAGGTTCTGGTTTCAAATCTCGTTGATGATGTTTACACGTCTAAAATGCAGGAGCTGAGAATTCCGTATTCATTACTAACTAAGAAAATGTAGATATAGTACCTCCACAAACGGGTTTATAGTTTATAGCATGACAGGAATCAAACATAATCCAAACGTGTGAATAATGTTATTAATTAATTAGTTTCACATATATCATCATTTTTCTTTTGTTTATATATATATATATATAAACATAATCCAAACGTGTCTATAATGTTATTAATATATATCATCATTTTTCTTTTGATATATATACGAAAAAATGATGATATATGTGAAACTAATTAATATATGTATATATATGAAAAAATCATTTTAAATTCATAAAATTGTAAATATTATAAGTTATATTACAAAATCAATTACATTAAGGATATTTGCTAGTGTTGAATTTATCTTTACATTATAAATAATAAATCATAAATATGAAATTATAATTTTGACAAAGATTATTTAAATTATTTATTGATAACAAAAAACATTTAATTAGTTTGTTGTTAACAAAAGAACATTAAAGTCTAGTGGAAGGAATAAGTGACACTCATATCACAAGCCTTATCTAGCAAAAATTGCCTCCAATTCCAATATGAACTTTGTTAGAAGTTAGAGTTCCACTCCATTGCACCTTGAGCATTTGGGACCTCTTTAATAGCCATCCTCAACTTTCCCAGATTTACCATTAAAATACATGTCTCATAGCTTTCACCACCATATCCCAACCTATCCACTACACCACTAGTTAGCTTGGTCTTCTCCCTTTTCTTTGCCCATGGTGAATGTTAACCAAGTAACCAGGATCCACCCTAGATGCCCAAACATAAGACTAAGGCTCATGCATAAAAGAACCTTGGAAAAATGGGAGAAAATATGAATGCTAGGGGCACATTCATCTGTGATATTGGGCTAGCCCCACGATATAACATTGTTAGTAACTTTGACAATGAAACTTTGACTTATGGGTTTTGACCATTTTAAGATGATCCAGATTGTTAGATTTTTTATAAAAAGTGTGAAAGAGGTGGAACTTCACATAAATGAAAAAATCGCCTTACCGAAAACGTAAGGATTTTTGTAGGCTTCAATTTTAACTACAATACAATCTTGTAGCAACTCATATTCCATATTCATTCCTCTTTAGTAGTCATTTAGTGTATCAAAGATTTTGTTCATTACCATTACAATTCTAAGAATTTGTTAAATAATTTAGTGCTTTGTTTAATCTTTAATGTTTGACAGTGTCAGTGAAATAGGAAACATGTTTCATAGTGGGGACAATGTATTTCTATGAATTTCCATACATGCAAGGTTGGAATTTGATGTCATGGGTCATTTCTCCCAAAATACAATTTATATTTTGATATCCCTATCAATTAAAACAAAAAAAATTGTAAAATGTTTATCAATAATATCAAAACTGTTAAAAATAATTAGTGAAATTTTTACCAAATTCTTTATCTTAAATTAATTTATAACTTTATTCATCTTAAATTTAAAGATGCAATATCCACATATATTAGTATAAGCTTGCCAAAATGGGAAGGTAAAAATATCATTTTAGTAGTGATTCGTTGGCTCAATGTAACTTCAAACCAATTCAGTAGAATGAGTATTTATACAAAAATTCGACTTGCACCATGGATTCCTAAAAGTGATAGAATAAGTATTTATAAAGAAATCCATTTGCATCATGGACTCTTAAAAGTGATTCTAATTATTTTAACAACTATTTTTTTAAAGAAATATTTTGATGATAAAAAACATTAACAATAAAGTATGTATATTATGTAAATAAATGCTCAAACATAATTAATCAACACGTGTTTTGAATGATACCTTAGATGTTTTAGATTTAATAGGAAATTTTAATAGATTAAGTTACAATTTTTTTCTAAATTTTCTAGATGTATAAAAAAACAGTTTTATTGTCTAAGTAAAATATTGTATTGAACCAATATATGAAGATTGGTCTTACAATCTATTTTTGTTTGTTTGTTCATTTGCTCGTCACTCAGGGCCGGTAGCAATGAACCATTGGTTAAGAACCACAACCTAGGGGCATCTAAGCCATCAAAGTTGTAATATCCCTATGGTAGCCCCCAAAGATTGGTTTATGTGTTTGATACTTTATTGAGTGGCATTGTGTGCTAGGACCATGGACTCCTGCTTAGTTGGTTTTTATTTTAATTGCAATAATTAATTATGTTATCTATTTCTAGTTATTATTTATTATTATTATATTATTATATATAAAAATTAATATTGGCACAACATGACAACAAACGTTGCTCGGGGGTTTTGGAATGTATTGTGAGAAGGGGTTGGGGTTAGGAGTTTCATCTCCCCCTAACATTACTCTTTTCTATCTAATTTATTTAATTCTGGACTATGGGTGTCCAAAAACCCATAATTAATGCTATGCAATCATTTGCATGGAAAATTTGCACCCTAGGTGAGAGTATTCCTCATCTAATCAGCAATGGGGTCCACTTTCGCTTCACTTTCGCTTCACACACTAGCCACACGCCCTTATTGACTCATTGAAGTCATGATAGCGACTATTTTTGGTCAATGGTAGTTAAATTTAAGTTAATTTAGTTAATTTAAACATCTGCCAGTCGAATTGGGTAATTGTTTCAGTTGCACTAGTTGAACTAGTGAAACTAGTTGCCAGTCAATTAATTAAATGTTACTATAGCTAATTAAGCAATTCAATGTAGGATTTGGAGCCACTTGCGAGTCCAGTCTAGCTTTGTGTTTAATTTACAGTCTAATTGATTGTTTGGTGCTAAATTTGGGATAAATTGAATCTATGGGAGGAATTCGAGTTAGTCTCAAGTAGGAGAACAACAAATACCGAAGTCAATTTTGGTTGAAATTTCAAAGCTTTTGGTGGTGATTATGCCAAATTGATCTAGGGGATAAAAATTTGTGTGTTTCTGGATATCTTGGGAGGAATCCAGAGGAGTCCATGGTTAATTTTGTTATGTAAAGCGAATGACCTAGTTGGGGTTTGACTTGTATGTTATGTAGAGTGATATTTGTTTGTGATTTCAAGTGCTCCAATGGAGGTTCAAATTAGTAATTTGATTCGGGAGGGTCGAAATAGTTGATTCAAGAATTCACCCATAAGGAGAGGGGGATAATTGTTAGACACAATGGCTCACTGAGGGGGGGTGAATCGGTGAGCTTGGACTTACTTCAATTTTAACTTCTTCAAACTCTAAAACTTAAGTCATTATTTCACATTCAATTCAACATCATATTCATCAATAGACTATGTTTCAATAATCAATTCATTCATCTAATAAAACACAGAACCATCAACACATTGCACAAGAGACACAAGATATAATGTTTGTAATCTTTTTGTATTTCAAATAGCCGCGACTGTGAGGTAAATTAACACCTACTGATACAAAAGCACCTACTGCTATCCAATAGTCTGCTTGGCATTTTCTTAACTCCTACTAAGAAAAATGGTAGAAAGCCTTGCTTGTATTACATGTAGATACTATCTTATCACATTTCACTTGTCACTTCCTGCAACTGAAATTATATCAGAACATCATGAGCTGATTATGTCAACACCTATATTGTCCTCCACACATCATCACTGACCTAGTCTTTTGCTTACTGTTTCCACTCCGATTAACTTAATTGATTGCTTCTCAAACAACATGCCCTACTGTTATCACTCATCAATTCAATCAAATGTCGCTCATTCCACAGACTATCCATGATATTGCGTCATATACATCATGACAGGTTCAATCCATTTATTGTATTGTTCTTCTTATATACAACTGCTAAATTCACATAGTAAAGCTACATAAAGTTTTCAAAAATATTTACAGGTCTGGTTGCCTGCCGTAGTCTACACAAAATCAGAGGTTCATGGAATTACAAACTCTTTTGACCTGCTACTGCCTCAGAACTACAAAACAATTGAATATTAGAGAAAGATAGACTTGATGGACTTCTCTACTACGAATGTTTCAGACTATCATATACCCAGAAATCAGAGAGAAAGAAGGAATTTTTTTTTCTTTATACTGCGGCTGCATCAATAAGCTCTTTGCCCAAACTGTCTTTTCCTCAAACGCAGACCCACATCATCACCGAATCACACACTTCATCTTCGACATGAAAAATACATGATCAACGTGTATCGACAATTTGACTTATGATGATTTCAATGGACATTAGGGCTTCAACATTTCAATCCATCGTTCTCCCGTGATAACCAACTCAAAACAAATTCTCAATTGATATATGCCCAGCGTTTCATCAGTTCTCACGAATTCAGGATCATGTGATATTCTGCGATCTCATCATGAGCGAGCTCTATAATTTTGGCTTGAAGGAAACCAAAAATAACTTGCGATTTCAATCAAACGATATGTTTTGCAATTTCCATTTCCATACTTTCAGAATTTCGGTGTGTGGGAAAGTACTCGATGATTTATTCCATTCAAACCCTAGCGATCTCAGTTCAAGCTATTCTCACTCCCTTCTCTCTTCATGCGAAGATTTGAACTCGCATTCATCTATGTGGTAATTACATTTACAACCAACAGACTAGCGAGGAACAACCAATTTGTCTCACCATCTGCGTTTTTATGCTCCAAATGGTTGCATTCTTAGCTCTCTACTGTTCTATTTAGAACCGGAAAATGAGGTTCTCTCCAACATCAAAACTTCCATAAAAAAATATACACCAGACTCAAAAAAAACTTCTTGCTCCATCTTTACCATCGTTCTACGACTGCCTCAACTATATACACGAAAATTTAGAGCTACAGAACTGCTCCACAAAGATCCACACAAAATGAGATCATAAAGCATTTATTTAGATTTCCACAATATTTGGGGCCCACCTGTCAAATTCATTTGGAGCTCACTTGTAGAAATTCATTTGGACCCGAATTGTATATATATTTTAGGTTTGTTCTCGTTGTACACTTTTGGTTTGACTTCAATGTATTTGGGATTTAATTCTTGTTTTAACTTGTGTTAACTCCATACCTTCAAGTCTTCATGCACAATGTATGCGGGTACCATGTCTTTTTCAAGCCCTAAGGCCATCTTCATGAGTTCATGATCTCATCAAGTCGTAAATGACCACATAATGGGTCATTTTTCCATGCCCCTCCAACTTGCTTGCTTAGGCTTTAGCACATGTCATCACACTTCACCTTTGTCATTAATGTTGTCATCAATGACAACACCATGTTCATCAATATTCCCCTTTGTCATTGATGGCAACCAATATTTCTTTTCTCTTCCCCTTTGACATTAATGACAAAGGGTCAATGAGGCATTAAAGGATTCACAATCCCCCAATTTTTTTTTACCTTTTAATTCATCATTTTAACTTCCGATCTGAGCTTTCGAGCATCTTCAATTTTCACATATGTGCTCCCCCTTTCAAATAGGCTGCTTGAACTGCTAAGATTTCTGCTCTCATTGTTTGTCATCTTCATATTTTCATAAGTATAGACACTCCCCCAACCTAGTGTATTGTTGTAGCTGCTTAGAACAAGCTCCCGCTTGGTCTTCATTTTATTGCATTGAAAAAGTCAAGTTATGCTACTGTTGTAGGTGTCCAAAACAGATAGAAATGTCTACATGCGAAACTCTAGTCATCTACCCTGAATTAAGAGAGATAAGTATTTTAAGCTTCACTCCAGAACTTCTTCTTTTTTCAAGATTTGCATTGATGACTTCTTTTATGATGATGGCCAAGCTCCTATTCAAACTTGCACCTATATTGTTTCCTTTGGCTTATTAGACCTTAGGCACTGTGGCTCCTCATGTTGAGTTGGATTATAACCAACTATGTTCAAATCAAGTCATCCCTGTTAATCATATCCAAGGTTGGAGAGTTAAGAATTCAACAAATTCATAAAAGGTAAGCATGTTTCAATTTTCCAAGCATCAATATTTGTCATACTCCCCCTTAGATCTTGCACACTATTGTGGTTGTGAAGCTAGCCAAGAAAATTTTGTATCACATTCACTCTTCTTGCTTTTCCAAACCACAGAAATAAAAATTGTTCTGAGTGGTTCAAGTAAGATGTGTTAACTTTTTTTTTTGAGCCTATCCTCCAATTGTCCTGTACTTGCTGTCTCTATCTTACTTTAAATGCTGGTGTACTTTAGTGTGGATTTCATGTCCTTCATGATACTGCTATTGTGACTTTCACCAGAATTCTTCATGGTCAGAAGTCACCCGAATTCTTCAATTCTTTTTTTTCTTTTCTTATATACTCCCCCTTTCTTGTATACTTCTTAATTTTCTATGGATGTTTCAGGAAATCCTTTCATTTGTGGGTCTTATTGCTGTTGATACCTATTGATTTTTTACAAACATAAAATCTGTTTCAGTCAGCTCACTACTTGCATGGATAATCTCTTGCTTCTCCAATATGTTGTAGCCGCCAATACCAGTTGCTATTCAACTAAACTTGCATGCTCCCTGAGATCTTATTCATTGTCAAGTCAGATTGTTCTCTGCTGTCACTTTCCTTCTATCCTAAAAATTAGAAACCAATTGATGATGAAAGTATCACCAGTTGTTCAATATAACTCATACAATTAGAAGTTAATAATAAGTATTTCTTGAACTCATACTTGTCAAACATATCTATTGCCGAGAGTTCATTCCATATTGCTATAGATGTAATGCTACCGAGTCATCATGAATGTGTATGTATAATCCTTGTACATGATTCAAAGTCTAATTTTGCACCACTGAAAAATACAAGATAATCCTTCATACCAATTGTTAGTGTATTGCACTATGATCCTAGGACTTGCTACTTCCTGGAGAGCCATTCTCTACCATTTGAGTCCATTCTCCAATGATGAATTCATGGCATACTCAAAGTCTTTGGAAGACTTTAAGTATGACTTTCCATATGGCATCCACCTTCACCTTTTGTGCATTGGTCTTCGACTTCATTTAGATCCAGCAAAATATTTTTTCTTACCCATACCTTAGAGTGTCCTTGGCTTAGATTGTTTGTCTTCTGATCTTCAATTTTTCCTTCGGTATACTTCTTCCATGATTCATTAGCTCTCCTTGCTGATGTATATGATGGGCTCCTCCCAGACTGACTCCTTTGACTTGGGAATTCTTTAGCCTTGTGAACAAAACCACTACATGAGTAACATCTCATTGTGTGACAGTTTGCAGCAATATGGCCAAGATGATTACATGTTTTCATTACGGAATCCAACACTTCTTATTCCATTGGATCTACATTCCATAGCCTTATGACCAAAATTAGAGCAAGAAAAACAATAGCCATAAAATCTATTTTCATACCTTGATGTTTGGCTCCATCTTGGAGTTTTCCTTGTTCTTTCAAATGAATGGCTTTGATGAGTGGGAGTAGCTTCATGAGGTACTTTCAAATTTTCAACTTCTTTGTTGGCATGTGCAGGTGCATGAACAACCATACTGGATTTAGCTTCAAGAGTTCTGGGGGACCACAAGACTTCTTTCAATCTGTCTTCTTCCTTCATAAATCCAAGGCCAGAATTGTCAGAGGAAAGCCTTTGACACTTTAGAATTTCATCCAGGATGACTGAACTTTCATTGAACTTCACATGATCTTTTGACTTCTCAATTTTCTTTCTAAGACCAACAATTTCCATTTCAAGCCTCCGTGTTTCTCTTTCTTTTTCTTCCAGCTGAAGCTTCATAACATCTTATATTCTTTTAGATTCCTCCAACTGGATCTTTAGATCAGTATTATCCCATCTAGATTCTACACCAATCTCTTCTTGCTCTTTTTCTAATCCAATCTTCAATTCCTTGATTTCAACATTTTGATCTTGCAGCTTACCTTGCAAGTCTTTGTTCTTCAGTTTTAACTTCATTAGCAAAGTTTTTGTATCCTCTTTATATTTTTCAAATGACCTCATCATTTTATTCTTGAGTCTTGGATTGAATCTAAGATCAATATCTGACAAAGTGCTTGCAAATGCATTATTTGATTTCAACAAAACTTCTTCTTCATCTTTTGTAAGAACAACTTCATCATCATTACATTGAGAGTTATCATCCATTGACTCGAGTACTTACATTCACTTGTATTTGAATCTTGTACCTGCTTTTTTTTTATTGCTTTTCATCCTTTACTTATGCTTCCTTTTCTTTGTCTTGACTCCTCCTTTGGTGTTCTTCTTCCAGCTTGAACGAGAGATCCTTGGCTAAAGTGTATTTTCCAATGCTTTCTTTGATAGGGCTTGAGAGTCTGTCCGTAAAAAAATTCAATGCAACTTTATTGTCTTTCTCAACTGTTGCCTTTGTCTTCTTGCTGGGCTAGTTAGGTGGATTAACCACTATTTCCCAAACACCGAATTGCTTCAAGTAACTTTCCATTTTACTTCTCCATCCAAAATAATCTTATTTTTCCAAGACTGAAACTTCATGGTCAATGAGCTTTGTTGATCCTTCCATATTGTGTCCCCATGATCCGAATTTATGCAGAAACGCAACATAATACACAAATAACCATAGAATCAAATATGCAGCAGAAATAACACTTCATTTCATTAATCAAAGAACTGAAACTTGTTTATATACAGAATGGAAATAAACTAGCTAGAGTGCTGGTAGCTTATCTCTGAGAAGAGATGTGGCGGCTACATGCCTCTGAAATTTGTGTTACAATGAGGCTCGAAGGCCTATATATTATTGAGAAACAATGGAGACCCTACACATCCAAAAACCTAATCCTAGGAGGTGAAACGCCAGAATGTGGGCCCTGTTGGGTAATTTGGTACATCAATTTCCCGGGGTCATAACTTTGGCATATTACTTCCGTTTGACACGCATGATACATCGTTAGAAAGATCTCTTCAAGGACTACATACATGAATGTTAAATATATGTTTGTTCCCCATTTGATGCTGAAAAAACGTCGTTTAGGGCCTCAAAATGTCTCCGGAAGTTCAGGACCTGAAAACTGCCAAAAATAGTAAATTGTGCTACAATTAAGGAAACTAGAAAACTGAAAGAAACAATGGTGGGGGTCTAAGTGGAATAGGTGGGTGGCCACCAATATTCTCCTAGATCTCCCCAAATCCATTCAAGCTTGTTAGGCTTATGTTGAAGGCCCGACTCTGATACCAATTGTTAGACACAATGGCTTACCGAGAGGGGGAAGGGTGAATCAATGAGTTTGGACTAACTTCAATTTTAACTTTTTCAAACTCTAAAACTGAAGTCATCATTTCACATTCAATTCAACATCATATTTATCAATAGACTATGCCTCAATAATAAATTCATTCATCAAATAAAACACAAAATAATCAACACATTGCACAAGAGACACAAGATATAATGTTTGTAATCTTTTTGTATTTCAAAAGGCTGCGACCATGAGGTAAACCAGTACCTACTAATACAGAATCACCTACTTCTATCCAAGACCCTGCTTAGTATTTTATTAGATCCTAATAAGAAAAATGGTACACGACTCGACTTGTATTACATGTAGATACTATCTTATCACATTTCACTTCCTGCAACTCAAATTATATCAAAACACCATGAGCTGATTATGTCAACACCTATCTTGTCCTCCACACATCATCACTGATCTAGTCTTTTGCTTATTGTTTCCACTTTGATTAACTCAATTGATTGCTTCTCAAACAACATGCCCTACTGTTATCACTCATCAATTCAATCAAATGTTGCTCGTTCCACAGACTATCCATGATATTGCGTCATATACATCATGACAAATTCAATCCATCTATTGTATTGTTCTTCTTATATACAACTGTTAAATTCACATAGTAAAGCCAGATAAAGCTTTCAAAAATATTTACAGGTTTGGTTGCCACAGTCTACAACAAAATCAAAGGTTCATGGACTTACAAAATCTTTTGACCCGCTGCTGCCTCAAAACTACAAAACAACTGGATATCAGAGAAAGATAGACTTGATGGACTTCTCTACTACGAATATCTCAGACTATCATATACCCAGAAATCAGAGAGAAAGAAGGAAAATAACTCTCTGTATATTGCGGCTGCATCAATAAGCTTTTTTCCCAAGCTGTCTTTTCCTCAAACGCAAACCCACATCATCACTGAATCACACACTTCATCTTCAACATGAAAATGACATGATCAACGTGTATCGACAATTTAGGGCTTTATGACCAAAATTATCACAAGAATAGCAATGACCAAGAAATATCTGTTAGTTTCTACTTGCCATTGTTCTTCTAGGCATCATATGTGTTCTTTGTAAAAATTAAGCAGATTTCTTACTTTCTTTCTTCTTGGATGCAACAACATAGCTTCTCTCACATTTTATGGAAGAGGAATATCCCAACTTCTGTCCTTTTTCAAAACCTAATACAGATTTATCATTTGATGATATTTGGCTACTTAGGATTTCATCTAAGGTCCTTGAGCTGTTCTCAAATTTTGACTGAACATATTTTTCATCAAGCTTTTCCTTAAGTAGAATAACTTCTTCTTTAAGTCTTTTAAAGTCTTGTGTTTTCTCCTTGAACTCCTCATCAATGGTCTGCTGGTCTTTTAACCTTTTTACTTCTTCCTTGAAGTTAGAAACTTCCTGTTTTAAGCTCTTGGCCTCTTTCATGCTATCCATTGCTTGTTGCATTGAATTTTGCAGTTTTTCTTGGAGGGTCTTGAATTCCTCTTCTTTTGATTTCTGCACTTCTTGGTATTTTGACAATTTTTCTTGCAAAGATTTGTTTCTTCTTCTACTTTTTTCAAGTTCCTCAATAACAGTTAGGAGTTTTTCCTTTAGTTCCTCAACTCCTTCAATATCTGAGTCATTTTCTGAAATTACTATTTCTACAAATAGAATTCCTTCATTTTCACTTATATTCTTGAATTTAGAAAATCTTGTTTCTGTTCTTTGTTCAACTGAGTAAAGTTTCTCCAATTTGATCCAAAGTTCCTTAGCTGAGAGGCATGGTCCTATCTTTTCTTTGATAGGTTTAGGTAATCCATCAAGTATAGCCTCCATTTCCCTTGAGTTATTTTTCTTGGATTCTTTCTGAGATGTACTCCTTACTCTTTTTGATGGGATGTAATAAGAGATTACTGCATTCCATACACCATATCCTAATGATTGTAATTATACACTCATTCTTATGCTCTAATATGCATATTTTTCTTTATTAAGTACTGGAGCTCTGTTGGCTGGAATCCCTTCTTGTTGATCCATAGTGATTTTAAAATAGATCTTCCTTCTAGTGGTTTAGACTGTAGTGAAGGATCTTGCTCTCATACCAATTGTTGGAATATTTGACAATACTGAGAGGGGGGGGTGAATTAGTATTGATAACTTTTTAACAATTTAAACCACTTTTAATTTATTCATTAAAACACATGATCAACAAGAACACACAAAACACAAATTTATCATGGAAGCCCAATTGGGTAAACCACAAATACTTCCTGTTACTACAAAAAATAAATTTACAAATAGTTTTTTCCTGCTACTACAGACAATGATGGTATTACACCCTATTTACCAGGAACTACTGGAAGGAGGCTACGACCCCCTGGTTTATCAGTTTCTACTGAAAGGATGTTATGACACCCTATTTACTAGCTACTATTGGAAGGAGGATACAAACTCTTGGTTTATCAGCTACTATTCAAAGGGTGTTGCTACACCCTATTTACCAGCTGTTACTGGAAGGAGACTATGACCCCTGCATGCATATAGCCCGACCTAGCACCACCCTACCACCCTAATATGTTTTTATCAAACTTCCAGATCATCTTATGTCTGCCTTGGTCTCTGTTTTACTTGCTACTACATCGGTCTGGACTGTAGAGACAATTTCTCTCACTCATCACTCTGCCTATAAATACTTCGTTCATCATGTATTTGATCCATTGCATTGTTTCATCATTGTGTCCCTTCATCAAACACATTTCCTTACTTCTTTGTTTATTTTTAACTCTATTTAATTTTATTCTTCATGCCCTTCCGCAATTGTCTTCCAGCAACAACCTTTCCGCAACCAAGATCCTTCCACAATGTCCTTTTTGCAACAAGGATTCTTCCGTGTTACAGCTGATTTTACCACACATGGTAAATCACACATTTATGGCCTTCCCTGTCCCTCTGCAGACTCTTTGGGTCCCATGGACCATTTTTGTACCTTTGATGCTTCCCAGATCATCCCTAAGAACACTCATTATTTGTTGTACGCGACTTTTAAACCCTTTCTCGCGTATACACGTGGATATAACCCTTAAACCTGCATACATCGAGATGTGTGCAAAAGGCCAAATATTTTTGGAGTTTTCCTTGATGTGGATCCGAGTCACTTGTCTCCTGGCCTTCCATATGCCTCGAGATTGCTCGGATTTGACCTTCCATTACCCGAGTGAAGCACTATATAAGGAACCCTTTGGATACATTGAAGGGGGAGAATTGAAGAGCAAGAAAACTATAGTCCATTGTTGTTGTAGCTTGCTTATACTTGAGTTTGCATCCCTTTGTCCCTTGGAGCAATTGGTGTTCTTCCCAAGCTTGCCCTCGCTTGTGATCTTGCTATCGAGAGATGGAGGATTGAGGTGGTGGAGGCCTAGGTGGAGGACTCAGTTTCTCCGGTTCGCAGACGTGCTAATAGAGGTTGTCATTCATGTAATCTCTGATTTATATTAATAGAAATATCTTTTCCTGTCTAATGATGTGCATTTAAATGTATATTGAATCCATGGATGCTTTTAATTGCTTATACATTATCGATTATATATGATAGAGTAGGTCTAACACCATTATATAGCATGCTTGTCTTGTTTGCTATTGTTGAGAGAGCAAATTGTTAACACAAGCGGGATTGGAAAAAGCTCAACAGGGATCTACATCAACCATTCAGAATAAGGTATGTTTCGAGATCCCTTAGTGTTAGATGTTTTATTTCTCTTGCATATTGGGAAGGGATTGATTTCTACGATTTCTCTATCTGTTGTGGTACACCCCGCCATAGGAAGTTTTCTCCGTAACATTCCGCAATCGCCTTTTTGCAATTGCAGGTTGCGGGCGTGCATTTTGATTTTTATCAAGAATTGCTTCCACAATTTCCTTTTTGAAAAGTAATTTTCGCAACGGTCTTTCCGCACGATTTCTTTCTTGCATACTCTTCCAGATTGCGCGATGCAGATTGCGGGTTCCTAAAATCTCAAACGTCGATTCCAAAATTCCCTTTCCGCACCGTCGATATTTTGTGGATGCTTTCCTGACCGTTGATCTTCCGGATTGCGGGTTGCGATTTCCAAAAATCTTAGACGTTGCTTCCACAATTTTTCTTCCACACCGTTGATGTTTTGCGGATGCTTTCCTAACTGTTGATCTTGCAGATTGCGGATTGCAAACCCACACTTTCCCATTTTAAACTTCCGCAATTTTATTCCACAACTTTGTTTCCGCATTTTTCTGGACCGTTGATTTCCTTGCGGTTTCACTCCTGACCATCGATCTACGATCTAATGCATATTGTGGATCTTCACTTTTCTTTGTGCATAAATCATTCACCACAGTTGATATTCTCAAACACGTCTTCCACAATTTATCTCGACTGATCTCAGATGTCCAATTCTTTACTTCACTTTAGCGTTCAGGAATGTTATTTTCCATGCATATCTATTTTGCGGACCTTATTATAGACCATTGATCTTTGTCTTTTAAATGATCTGGGTTGTCCAAATATTTTTTGGCGCTTCCACTGCTATCTGCAATTGCTTTCTTTGCGGATCTTTCCCCTGTCATCGACCCTATCACCGATTTTCTATTCCACTTGCAATTCCTTTGTATTTCACTAAGTTCACCCTACCATCATGCTTACTGGTTATTCCTTTTTCATTGCTGAACTCCTTTGACATAATTGACAATCCACGTAATGGACCCTTTGTCTTTTATTGAGTTCATCCTGTTATTATGTTTATTGGTTATCCCTTTGTCTTTCCCGAACTCCTTTGACATCAATGAAAACTATATTCTTAACAATACTTGAGAATCTATTAATGAAATATGATTTAGAAGTGGATTAATGGATCTTGATAGATTTTTTTATTTGTCCTTGTGTTCGAAGTATAAATCTGGTTTGAATGAAAAATAATTTATTAGAAATTGTAATGCTGTGAGTTCCTACTAGTAGTACAATTATTTAGATTTGTTAATGATGACTTGCAATGTAATTTAATCTTGTTTTTATCAGTTGTTCAAAGCTGATATGGAATGTCATGTCGCTAAACATGACATCCCAATATCAGGTCATGCATCCTTTAAACTAAGTTTCTCAGAGTTCCATATTTGTGTAGAAGCTACTAATAATTTTGGTAGGAATTATAGAGATTGTTTTCAATCACTGAATGAAAAAGTTTTGGTAGGTTGTTTTTATGGAAATTGAATTAAGTAGATTTAATATTTTGGATAAACATGAATATCTTATTCATGCTTCAAGATCTGGATCATATTTGTTTATATATATATATATATATTAAAACCGTGCTTCCCAGTTAGTGACTAGCTGCTTTATTTACTAGTTTAAGAGTTTCATGACTAATTTAATGAGAAAAATAAAATTATGATAAACCGAACAAATATTATTATGTGAAATTTTCCACTGTACATAAATTAAACTCAACCCATATACCTCCATAGAGATCCCCTATACCTTTCCTTACCCTTAGACCTAGGAGGGGTGTTACAAGTGGTATAAGAGCACCAGGTTTCAACACTAGGACTATTGGACCTTACCATGAAGCAGGCAAGTTGTTTTATTTTATTTTGTAAATGAATTATTGATTTGATATGTAAATGATACCTAATAAATGAAATTAATAATTGCACAATAGTGCCACACTTGGACACCCACATGGAGAACATTAATTGAAACTCATATCCTAAACCAACTTTCCAAGCTTGAAACAAGGGAAATAAACAATGGCTGCTAGAGAAGGAGTTAAATTAACCGCTAAGGAAGAGTTAGTTGAGTTAGGAGGTTCCATGATTAAGACACCTAAGACAAATATTAGAGTCACGCACCTAGAAGAAAATGTTAAGAATATAAATATGGAGGTTCAGATTTGTAGGAAAGACAATGAAAAGATTATCCATACCCAAAAGAAGATCCTACAAAGTGTTAAGAATCTACATGATAGTGGGAGATCAGATCCAAGGGGTATCCTAGAGTTAGGATACTAGGAGACCAGAATCAAATGAGATAGGTCCATATCTTACTCAAGAAGACACCATCCTAGAACCTCTCCAAAGAAATACAAGAAAAATAGTCATTTTTCCAGTAGTTCCTATAACAACTATGAGGGGTCACTGGTGAGAAGTAAGAAGAGGAGATTTGATAGGAATGAATTAGTAGGAGAATTAAACCCCCTACCTTCAGTGGAGAAACTAAACAAAGAGATAGTGTTGAGACTTAGCTTTTAGGATGACATAAAATTTTCCAATTACACCAATATTCATCGAACATGGAGGCCAAGGTAGCCATATACCATTTGCAGGGAAAGACTTCCTTGTGGTGGGATCAACTTGTGAAATTGAAGGACATCAATGAGAGAAGGATATCATGGAATATGTTTAATAATACTTCCAGAAGGAGTACCTTTCTGAAAATTGTTTCGATAAAAATATGGAAGTATTCCTCAAACTCAAGCTAGGTAGTCTGACCATGGAGGCATATGAGAGCAAGTTCCTAGAACTCATGAAATATGCAGACTTTGTGAAGGATGAGAAAGTAAAAATGCATAGGTTTCTAAGTGGCTAACCTAACTATTACAAAGACAAGATTTAGTATGACAAGCCAAAAAATCTTAAGGAAGTAGTATGGTAGGTCAAACACATTTATGATCACAACAAGAATAAGAACCCGTACCGAAATAATTGGAATGGCATGAACAAAGGGAAACAAGATCAAAGGAGAAATGGGTTCCAACCTTAGACACACAAAAATTTGAATCAACCAAGTCGTCTAGATCAAGACAGAGCCAAGGGAAATGAGCCAACAAACAAAGGCACGATATCCCATATTGAGTGTTTTCGTTGCAAAGGAGTTCACTATGCCAGATATTGTCAGGTGGGGAGAGATAATATTCACTACATGCAAGAGGCTCCGATAGTTGGTGATGTATGCGGGAGAATTCCAAGGATTTATGCAATATTAGATGGGGGGAAGGTCGAGCACCAGTCCATAATGATTGAAATAGCAGGTAAAATAGCCATTGCACCCATAATTATTCTAATTGATTCTGGAGCCAGTCACAACTATATTACACCTAAATTAATTGAAAAATGTCAACTAAATAGAAGTAATTTTAAGGTATAAAGTATGGTATAGTTAGATACATGCACTAAGAGAAGAGTCACCGAGACAATAGTAAGATAATGTGCCCTAAATATGAACTGTTTAAAAACAATAACGTATTTTAATATAATACCATTAGGATCATATGATATTTTGATCAACATAGATTGGATTGACACACATCATGCCATACTTGATTTCCATAATAAGACCTTCACTTGTATTTAAGAGAAACGAAACTGAATGATAGTACAAAGGATACCAAGACCGGTATCACTTCGAAAGCTCCCAACTCTACAACTGAAAAAGTGCTCAAGGAAAGGATATGAGCTGTATGCGGCTCACATAGAATTACCCAAGCAAGGGGAGGAACCAAGGTTATAAGATTACCCGATTTTACAATAATTTGAGGGAGTATTTCAAGAAGTGCCAGGGATGCCCCCTAAAAGGGATATATATTTTTCCATTGATTTAGTTCTAGGCACCGCACCTTCGTCAAAATTTCCGTATAGAACAAGTCCCACATAATTACAAGAGTTACATATGCAACTAGAAGAGTTATTAAAGAAAGGCTACATTTGACCCAGTGTGTTCCCATGGGGTGCTCTAGTGCTATTTGTGAATAAAAAAGATGGGACTTTGAGACTATGTATAGACTACCGACAATTAAATAAAGAAAATATTAGGAATAAGTGCCCTTTTCCAAGGATCAATGACCTATTTGATTAGATAAAATGGGCCAGGGTGTTCTAAAAAATAGACTTAATATCAGGATACCATCAGGACAGTTTAAAGGATGCATATATTAGCAAGACAAATTTTAGGACAAGATACAAACATTATGAATTTACAGTAATACCCTCCATATTAACTAATGCACCAACAACTTTCATGTGCATGATGAATGGAATATACAGTAATTACTTGGATAAATTTGTAGTGGTATTTCTGGATGATACTCATATACTCGAAGACATAAGAGGAACATGAAGAACATATTTGGTTGGTATTACAAGTACTTCGGGAACAACAACTATATGAAAAGTTAATCAAATGATCGTTTTATCAAAACCATATTAAATATTTGGAGGATATCATCACTAAGGAGGGTATATCAATAAACCCCGAGAAGATAAGCGCTATTGTGGAATGGACAACACCTAGAAATGTGTCAGAAGTAAGGACATTCACGGGATTAGTAGGTTATTATTGCATGTTTATCAAGGGAATTTCAAGGATAACACACCCTATTACTTCACTGCAAAAGAAAGGAATAGCATTTGAATAGAATTCCTAGTGCAAAGCCAACTTTCAGAGACTCAAAGAGATGTTAATTAGTGTACCGAATCTAAATATTGTAGACTTAGATAGATATTTTTTGGTACACATAGATTCCATTCAACAAGTTTTAGGTGGAGTTTTGACTTAGGACAGGCATGTAATTAGATACGAATCACATAAATTGAAATAGCATGAGAAAAACTATGCCGCCCATAATCTAGAGCTCGCAACCATTTTACATGCCCTAAATATGTTGAGACAATATATATTGGGAAATACATTTGAATTAAGGACAAATTATGATAGATTAAAATATCTATTTGAACAACCAACTTTAAATCCGATGCAGAGGAGATGGATGGAGATACTATGTGAGTATGATTTTGACATCAAACATATTAAGGGAAAAGAGAACAAGGTGGTGGATGCACTCAATAACAAATTATAGGTAATACATGTAACAACCATTTGTATAGGTACTTCATATACAAGGGACATGATTAGGAAATCCTACAACACAGATGTACACTATTAATAGGTTAGGAACAACTTACAGCAGCATGGTGTACCACAACACTTTGATAAGTACATGATTGGAGAGGATGGGGTACTCTTACATAAAATGTTATATATCTAGAGGAGGATAATATGGGGTACTTAGGTAGGTATCCAAGGGGAATAAAGGATGCAGTGGGTACCAAACACGAATAATTAATGTAATGTGGCCATTAATATTGGAATATGGACCATACATTACCTTAATTATTCCCATTTGGTACCCATTACATATATTATTCCCATTTAGGTACCCATTACATCTTTTATTCCCCTTGGATACCTCCCTAGGTACTCCATATTATCCTCCCCTAGATATATAACATAAAAGCAGGATTTATGTGCCCAACTCTGGGGAATTGAGAAATTTAATTCTAAAGGAAATGAACAATGTACCATATGAATGAGATTTAGGTTATCAAAATACCATTTCAATAGTGCCTAAACAATATTTTTGCCAGGAATGAAAAAGGATGTTGCAGAGTATACAGCTTGGTGTATGGAATGTGAGAAGGTCAAAATAGAACATCGACACCCCACATGATTGTTACAACCACTACCGATACCCTAAAGGAAATGGTAAGTAATATCTATGGACTTCCTAACCAAATTACCAAAGATGAGATCACAACATAATGCAATCATGGTAGTAGTAGATAAATTAACTAAGGCGGTTCATTTCATACTAGTAAGGACTACATAATTGACAACTAATATTGCATATATATTTATGAGGGAGATTTCCAAACTACATGGAATTCCAAAGGCTATAGTATTAGATATAGACTCCAAATTTACTGACAATTTTTGGAAGGGATTATTTAAAGGATTTGATACAGAACTAAAATTGAGTACAACTTACCATCTGCAATCAGAGAGAGAGAGGGAGAGAGAGAGAGAGAGTTAGTTAACTAGGTACTGTAAGACATGCTAAGGATGTATGTGATGGATTGTCGATCATGGTGGGAGGATTACTTGCACCTAGTGGAATTTGCATATAACAATGAATATCAGGCCTCACTTAAAATGATCCCCTTTGAGGCCCAATACATAAAGACATGCAACACCCCAGTAAGTTGGAATAACCCTATAGATAGGATCATTGTTGGACACAAATTATTAAAGGATTTAGAAGAAAAAATGACTCAGATCAAGAAGAACTTGAAGGTAGCTCCGGATCAACAGAAAATTTATGCAAACCAGAATAGAAATGAAAGACAATTTGCAGTGGGAGACCACATGTTCTTAAAAGTCAATCCCCAAAAAAGCTCGCTGAATTTAGGAAATTTTTCTAAGTTGGCTGCCAAGTACCGTGGACTATTTGTAATCTTAAACAGAGTGGGACCCGTTTTGTATGAATTGGCACTACCTACTAGGATCAAAGTACATAATGTTTTCTACGTGTCTTTGTTAGAAAACAATATCCCCGATGAAAACCATGTGATTGATTGGAACACTATACATGTGAATGTTATTGTAGGCATGCTATAATTGTTTTTATGTGATACCACCCCTACAAAGATCATACCTACTTGGCAGAACATGAGAACTAGAGAAAACATAATATCCAAAAGACTCAACAAATTATTAATTAATGATGGTATTTTGGACGCAACTGTAAACTTAAGACAATAGGTGGGTGAAGGAGGTGACTCTGATCACTTCCCCATTTTTATGGAAATTGTAAGGGCAGTGGATAAGCCTCCCAATTCATACAAATTCAATCTTTCTTATCTTGATGATGAGGAATATAAATCTATGGTCAAGAGATTATGGATACCTTATGATGTAAATGATCATGTTTATGCATGTATTCAATTTCTTACTAATTTGAAGAGGATCAAGGAAATATCTATACAATGGGATGTAGATCGAAGATACAAAGTGGATCAAGAATTGAGGAACATTGAGAATCTATCAGATCTTTATCATGATTCTCACATAGTAGGGTTTTATCTATTGAGTAGAAGAGGCAAGTTTTAGAAATGGAAGTCAAAAGAACAAATATTTTAGATGAGAAAGAAGCTAGCTGAAGGTTAAAGAGTAGAGTAATTTGGTTGCAAAAAGGGAAGAAAATACTAAATATTTCCACAATTTTGTCAAGCACAAGAGACATACTAACTCAATATAGAAGATAGAAAAAGATAAATGAGACCAAGTAATGGGATTTAGAGATACGACTCGAGAAGGAATCAATCATTTCAGTAACCAATTCAAAGAGGATCAAGGAGCCCAATTAGAAATGATGAAATGATGAATTGATGAATAAATTTGATTTATAATGTTTATATCGGATGGAAAAATGTGATATGTATATATGCACATGGATACTAATCATGATATATATTGATTGGTCTGTATTAAGAAGCTACTTTCATCAGTTGCATTCGTGTTTCGATCTTGGCATCTCTTGGTATCAGAGCCAGCGCGACATTTGTATCATCTACTTCTACTTGTAAGTTTCAGAAGTGCTTAATATCAATTTCCAGTATGATATTCGAGAAATATTTCTGTGTTTAAAAGCAATCTGGGAATAGAGTTCATTTATTTATGTAAAAGTATCCATGTGGAATAATTGTGATATCCGAGTCTGTTTCAAAATTTTGTGGTTATAGTCTTAGTTACAGATGCTGTAAATCCACTAGTGTTGTCTCTTGGGAGACTTGTAGGATATCCTTAAGCCCTAAACTATTCCTTTACTGCCCGATTCCGGTAAGTGTTCCATGGATCCTTCAATGGACTCTGTAGGGCTTACTTCCTTGGACTACCAATCTACAGATCAAACTACTGTTACTTTAACTAAAAGAAAATCTTCCTTTTAGACTTCTACAGCCTCATCATCCATAATAACCATCGATGATACAATACCTTCCCCTGACTGGAAACTGCCTGAGACATTACCTTATGAGGTTTATAAAATGAAATGGTGGCAGTATAAATCCTGCACACAAATTAAAATCAGTTCTTTGGACATCACCTTCACTGACCAGGAAGAGCCCATTCACATTAATTTAATTGACAAAGACCAAATTGACTGGGAAAAAACAAAAGGTTACAAATATGCGCATCTAGGCGCTGTCAAATTAGGACTTGGTCCGTTAGTACGACCCTATATGAATGTTTCTTCCTTGTGTTGTGTTTTGGATATCCGCCACTTAGATTTTGCTGATGCTTTAATTGGAGGTTTTGAAGGTCCCTTGCACAATGGCCCATTTTTTGGTACTATCTTTCCTAAGTATTATGTCAGCCTTGATGACCCCTATATCTATGATTTACTCAAGGCCTATATTCGTCCTTTAGGATTTAAAATGGACATTGGCTCTAAAATCATCCAGCTTAAATCATTGGTTGTAATCCGCTTTGGAAATGATTCCATTCCACCTCTTACCCCTAAAGTCCATGAAAGCTCATGCCTACTAAGTATGGTAGAAACTGATAAGTCAACAAATTCTACACCTATCACCTTTGACTGGATTGGCATCAGTTACCCAAAGCAATGGAAGGTAAGATACAGAGAGTTGAGAGACTTTGAAAAAACTAAAAACCAACAACTCTCTATTCCCAAACCCCTTGTCTTTGACAGATGTTCAAACTCTTTTAAATTGCCTGAAGGGTTTCCTTCTCCCCAATTTTCTCCACCTCTTGTAAGATCTTCCTCTGTGAATAATACTTCTGAAAGATCAGCCTTGTTTGAACCTTGTTCTTCTTCCCACCTTTCTTTTTCAAGTATTCATAACAATGAGCACAAAGGTCAGCATGCAGACTGCCCTGCCTGCAGAAAAGCTCTTGAGAGACTAAAAATCAAAAACAAAGGAGTAAGCTTGTACATGATGTCTCTCCCTAGAAGTAGCCTTGGTTTTACCTCCACAAACCCACAGGGTAATACCTTGTTCCATAAAGGAAGAAATCTTCCTAATACTCCATTTCGACAGTTTGCTCATGATGGTCTTTCTAAAAGAGAGTTCATGCCTCATAGATCATCAAATCCACATGAAAGTGTCTCTGATGAAATAAAGTTGCTTAATTACATCAATTATCAACAACAACTGACTGGCCAAAACATCGATGACATAGCCTCTGATATTTTAATTCTCAAACAAAAAGCTCAGACAGAAAAAGAGCACATTTCCTTGCTCGAAGCTAAAATTGATCACTTGCTTGCAGGACAAGAAGAAGTAAAAACTGCTATTATCTTAGCAAGCGAAAAATTAGAAAAAAGTCTAGATGTCCTAGGAAAAATGATGGCCAGAACACAAAATGTAAATAGTAAAAAGGGCCCTGTAAGCCAAACTGCTTTAGAGCTTGCAACTAAAGGCCAAAGTCAAACATGAAAGAAGATACTCTTTTGGAATGATGAGTATCCAAGAAGATGACCAAAGACCCAAATTCCTTTTTGGTCAAGAAATAGAAGAGCTTCAAGAGTTAAGAAATATGGTCTCCCAGTTCAAACAAATGCCAAATGCCCTCCCAAATAAATATTCATCGGCATCTAGAATCCCAAAAAGAGAAAATATTGGATCCTCAAATCCATACAACCAAGGTCATACTAATCCTCAGATAACAAGTCCTCCCCCTCCTTTTGATACTGAAATGTCAGATCTCCCTGACACTTCTCCTTCGTCAGTACCTCGTTCCCTTAGTATCGGGATAAATGGGATGAATAATTTAATCTCCCAGATGCCTGATCAACCTATGTTGAACATATAATGTCAATCCTGCACCCAGATTAGATCTATCATCCAACTTCTATCAAATTGGGTCTTGTACAAAAGAACACAGGACAATACAATAACTGGCCAACAACTAGCACTCCAGCTGGTTGCCGGATTTTCAGGGCTAGCCTCAGAATGGTGGCACTGGATTCCCCAAGAATCTAGAGAAGAAATGTTGAATGCAAACGATGCGGACCAACAAATTCTTACTGCCCTTGGTAAAGAATTCTATGGTCCTGATGAAAATGAAGATTATGAACATCTTGCATCTTTATTTATGTCTGCCAGAATATGCAAAAATTATTGATTTCTTCTGGCAATGTTGATAAGCCCACATATCTGAAACATTACTTGAGAATCTTTCCTGGCCATGTTCCTGACGCTGTTGAACAACACCTTAAAGATAAAAACATCCCTCTGTCAGGTCTTTCCCTTGCCCAATTGCATGGATTCATCATGGAAACTTGGCAAGAACATTGTCTGGAGAAAAGAGTGGCTAAAGATTTCAAGCGACACTCTTCAATGTTTTCCCCGGGTTTTTGTAAAGATGTTGCAAAAATGCCAAATTGGGGGTGTGGTGCCCACAACCGAGGACACTTTGGGCGTGACTCATGTAGTTGTAAGAAGAAACAACATCCCAAATATACTAGTGTACCTAGATTTCATCCAGACAAAGGCTATAAGCATAAAAAGGGCAAAAGATTTCAAAAGAAAGCCTACTTTAAGAAAAGATTTGAACCTGTAGATAAAGAAAAATGTTTCATCTGTGGTAAAAAGGGTCACTGGGCTCACAAATGCCCAAATAAAAATAAAAAGCCTAGACTTGCTGCCATGTTTTCAGAAGACCTGGATCTAGCTTGGTGTGCAGCAGGAGACTACCTTGAAGGTGAAATCGTCTTCTTACCACAAGAAGGAGATTCCTCTGATTCCGACCCTGCCTTAGATAAATTTTCTCCAGACTCATCTGACTCTTCTTCTTCTGACTCTGATGAAGAAGCAAATTTAGGAGGTTGCTCTGGTCCTCCTGATTTCAGTTTTTATATGTTCTCTTTCAACCCGCCTAAGGTCTCCTCAGAACTTAGGATTGCTGAAATAGACAAAGAATTCTCTGAGACCCCAGTCTATCAATATATGAAAAGGAAAGATCTGAAAGATGAAAGAAGAAAGATTTTAACAAGAAGAAAAGCAAAAGAAAAGGTCTCAAAAGAAAAAGAGAACTCTGTCTCTCCAGAATTTAGTAAGAATCCAGCATTCTACCAGCCTGCTGATTTGTACAAAGGCTATCCTGATCATCATGAGGATAGACAAAAGTTTAGAAAAGATAAAGAAAATCTGATAAGACTATAGATCAAAGATAAGCAGTATTCCCTAAATAAACTGGTAAAAGAAATAGAGGAATTGAAAAGAATGCTTGAAATAACAGCAAGAGAAAGAGACTAGTCCTCTGATGAAGAAATGTGCAGAGCCTATGCGGAAGCATTACTATCACCAAAAGCTGCTGAAAGTCCAAAACATTCTCAGCACACTGGTGATTCAGGAACAGAAGACTGCCATAATGATGAACCATCACTAGGATCTCTAGGACTATTCACTGGTCCTAAATATTTCATTAAAATAAAGTTTTGTCCATCTGAATTCAAATCTTATGAGCTTGATTGTTTGATAGATTCAGGTTGCCAAATGAATTTGGCAAAAGGAAATGCTATACCATCTTTTTACTGGGAAAAAACAAACGAACATGGTGTAGCCATTGAAGGAACTCCTATACAGCTCAGAGGACGAGTTCCATATTTTCCAATAAGCATCAATGGAATAAAAGAAGTTCTGCATCTCAACAGACTAGACGACCTGAAAGAAGATTGCATCATAGGATCACCCTTCTTGCATAAAGTCAGCCCCATTACAGTTGGTGAACCCAATATGAATTTTTCTTGTACAATAAATGGCAGAAGAGTTTCCACCCCTCTATACTATTCTGCTTCTTACAAATGTAAGAATCTTGTTCCTCAATCCAACCCCACTCTTAGTCTTGAAGAATTGTTCAAAATGGAAAGATGCATCGGCTATGCAGAAACGCAAAAAGAATCTACCCTCTTCGAAATTTCCTCTAAACTAGAGAAGGATTTCACCTCAGAGTCACCTAATGCATTTTGGACTAGGGAAAAATACTTTGTTTCCTTACCTTTTAACCCCCTAGAAAAACCAAAATCTCAAAAAGCCTCTGCTACCCTTATGTCTCCCTCAGAAAGAGAATTTTGTGCAAATGAAATCAAAGAACTCTTGGACAAAGGCCTTATCGAACCTTCTAAGAGCCCTTGGGCATGTCGAGCATTTGTTGTCAATAAACACTCTGAGATAAAAAGAGGAAAACCCAGACTGGTTGTGAATTTTAAACCCTTGAACAAGATCCTTGAACCAGTCCGTTACCCTCTGCCCGATAAATCTAGTTTGTTGCAAAGAATAGCAGGATGCACCATTTTTAGCAAGTTTGACTTGAAGTCTGGTTTTTACCAGATTGGAATTGAAGCAAAAGACAGGTACAAAACTGCCTTTGTCGTTCCTCATGGGCAGTATCAGTGGAAGGTCCTTCCATTTGCCATTAACAATGCACCATCAGAGTTCCAGAAAAGAATGGAAGATATCTTCAGAGAAAAGAAATGGGCATTAGTATACATAGATGATATTCTTATTTGTTCCCGCAATCTGCAGGAACATTTGAAACATCTTCAAGAATTTTATTCTTTGGTTTTCAAACATGGATTGGTTTTGTCAAAATCCAAAATGGAAATTGGCAAAAAGGACATTGAATTTTTAGGATATAAAATAAGTAAAGGACAGGTGATCCTCTAAGACCATGTCCTGAAGGTTTTTGCTAACTTTTCTGATCAGATCTTAGAACAGGTTCAATTGCAGAGATTCTTGGGAAGCCTAAATTATATTAGGCCATTCTACAAATGACAGGCAGATGACATTCATCTGTTGCAACAACGACTAAAGAAAACCCCCCAAGATGGAATAAAGATATGACGGATGCAGTAAAGCAAATCAAAGAAAAAGTAAAACAACTTCCTCCACTCTCACTACCACAAGGTTCGGGTCAAATGGTGATTGAAACAGACTCCTCCAATAAAGCTTGGGGAGGAATTCTCATAGAAAAACATGGTGATCAAGAAGAAATCTGCGGCTATGCTTCAGGAGCATTCAAAAATGCAGAAATTAATTATCCATCAAGTCACAAGGAAATCCTCGCAGTCAAAAAGACTGTAAACCACTTCAAGCTTTATCTAAAACCTGTCAAGTTCATTATTAGAACAGATCTGAAAATAATGCCTGGTATATTCAAGAATGAAAATCTTATGGCAGAAAATAGTTCTAGAATTCTAAAATGGTTTCTTTGGTTGCAAAACTTTGATTTTGAAATTGTATATAAACTAGGATATTTGAATTGTGTTGCTGATATGCTAACCAGAGAAGAATTACAGGAGAAACCTAGCCTCAACATGTTTGGCTATGGAGCATCCAGCTCGTCAAACAAAAAATCTAAACTTTGGATCTTCAATGATCCCTTGACAAAGGAAGAAATAGAATATTTTCTGAATTGGGCTACCAAAAACGAAGCAGATAAGTATCTTGCCCTCTCCTTGATCCAACAAGTAAATGCCTCTCCTCTGAAAATACAAATATTGGAGAGATGGGAAAAACAAGCCTATAAAGGCTTAGAAAATGCCATGCACCAGCTTCAGCAGCTTACTCACGTTTGGGCTGATACAACTTATACAGATGGACGAGAATTGTATTATGTGGATATCGGTCCAGGATTTTTAACATGGAATAGTTATAACCTCATATTGCAGTTATGCAGAGAACAAGGTGAAATAATAATTTGTGGAGACCCTTCTACACTGGTGCAACAACAATGGTCCGGATGGACAGAAGTTTTCCTTGATAAATTCTGTCCAAGAAAAGATTGGGTTCAACGAACGTGCAAATTTCATTCTGCACCTTCAAGCAGATATGATTGTAGCACACCACAATCATATGTGGTTTAAATTTAAACTGCGACATCTTGGAGGAGCTTACTCTCCTCTTGAACCCCCTATTTTCACTCAGCATAAATTCAAAAGAATGGACAAAAATGGTCACCTATTAGATCATAAAATTCATACAAGAAGAATTCCTTTAAACCTTAAAGTTGAATCCATTTTTCAAGGAGAATTTTGTTGTATTCCTAATGAAGTCATGCTCGGATCCGATGTGGAACAGTGTTTCTCAAATTGCTTATTTTCGGATATCGAATTTGGTTTAGATAATGATTCTGCCTCTGATAGATTCGCTGGTTGTACATGTGGAGAAAACCCATGTATTTGTAATCATGACAATGAATAATGGAAAGTGTCGTGGGCCGCTAATAGTAGCTCCACTCTGTAAAAAAGTCCAGTCTAGTTGTCAGTTCGTAGATTCTTTCACATGGCTTGGGTGACTTACCCAACAAAAGGTGCGATTTGATCCATTGCCATGAGACCCGAATCAAGTCTTTTTATCGAAAGGTGTAAGTTTCGGGTCACTGGTTTATCGGCTAAAATATGTATAAATAAGGTGCTCCTCCCCTCATTTGGAGGGAGTGTTTTTTGAGTCTAGTAAGCTTTCTGCATTTTCTCTCTGTTGCGAGTATTGTGTATGCTCTCCCTTTGCGCCTCGAGTGATCAGCTGGGATCAAAAGCAGTGAGCTCACTTGTAATGAGTCTGTAAAACCAATAGCGTATGCTCTCCCTCTGCACTTAGTGTGATCAGAAACTCTAGTTAGTGTAAGTTTGTGCTTGTGATGATCTTTGCCCTCCGAAGATGAACACGTTTTTGAGTCTGTATTAAGAACTTGAAGGGGAATTTTCGGTACAACCAGTGTGCATTTTGGGCAGAAAGGTCAGACTGCTAAGGAAATGAGAGGTCATCCAGGTTAAGGTCCACTAGACCCACTACAAACCCGATGACCCTACTTGCGAGCTAGAGGAAGTTGTGAGGGAGTCCTATCCTCACCTATTTGGTTAATTTGGAATTAAGTGCATTGAGGACGATGCTTTGTTTAAGGGGGAGGGGATGTAATATCCCTATGGTAGGCCCCAAACATGGGTTTATGTGTTTGATGCTTTGTTGAGTGGAACTGGCTTCCATGACCATGGACACCTTCTTAGTTGGCTTTTATTTTAATTGCAAGAATTAATTCTATGATCTATATCTAGTTATTATTTATTATTATTGTATTATTATATCTAAAAATTAATAATGGCACAACATAATAACAAATGTTGATGGGGGTTTCTGGAATGTATTGTGAGAAGGGGTTGGGGTTAGGACTTGCAACTCTCCCTAACATTACTCTTTCTTACCTAATTTCATTAATTTTGGAAAAAACCCATAATTATTGCCATGCATGCATTTGCATACAAAATCTGTGCCCTAGGTGAGAATATTCCTTATCTAATCAGCAATGGGGCCCACTTTCACTTCACACACTAGCCATGCGCCCTTCTTGATTCACTAAAGTCATGATAACACCTACTTTTGGTCATTGGAAGTTAAATTTATGTTAATTTAGTTAATTTAAATATATGTTAGTCAAATTGAGTCTTTGTTTCAATTGGACCAGTTGAACTAGTGAAACCAGTTGCCGGTCAATTAATTAAATGTTACTTTAATTAATTAAGCAACTCCACTTAGGATTTGGAGTCAATTGCCAGTTCATTATAGATTTTTGTTTAATTTAGAGTCTAACTAATTGTTTGGTGCTAAATTTTGGAGAATTCAAATCCCTGGGAGGGATTCGTGTTAGTCTCATGTAGGAGACGTAGTTAGCAGTAAGTGACTCAGTTAAGTGGGGTTGGAAGCTAATTTTGAAGAATTCGAATTAGCCAAGTCAAGGAGTTGTCTCTGTCAGTGTGAGGAGTCAGTATCAAGTGATTTGGATGTAGCCTGAGTGTTTCAGTGGGTGGTGGCTACATAGCCCCAGTGTTTGGGAGTCCTTCCTCAGTAGACTAGAGGCAAACCCTTAGAGACAAATTGAGTTAAGAGAAAATGAATTGAATGGCTCTAGGGAGGAATTCATTCATTGTTGTACATGTTGAGGAGTGCATTAGAATGGGGATTTGAGGAAAATAGTGAATTCCAAAGTGAATTTTGGTTGAAATTGTAGAGTATTTAGTAAAGATTCTGCCAATTTGATCTAGGGGATAAATATTAGTGTGTTTCTGGATGCCCTGGGAGGGATCTACAAGAGTCCATGGTTATTTGTGTTATGTAAAGTGAACTCCCTATTTAGTGTTCATATTTTGTACTTTGTAGACCAGTATTTGTTTGTGATTTAGAATGCTCTAGTGGAGGTTCGAATTGGTAATTTAACCCCGTGGGTCAGAAGAGTTGATTCAATAATTCATCCATCAGGAGAGGGGGATAATCCTGTGTGGGGTTTCCTTCTTGGTTGTGCTAGTACTTGAGGGAGAGGGGGATTATCCAGGACGGGTGTCTAGGGGCCAATGCTTTCAATATATGAATGCTCCAATGGGGGTTCAAATTGAGATAGTGACCTTGGAGGTTAGTGGGGTGTTTTGAGAGAGGGAGATAATCTCAAGAACTACCTAGATGGAATTTTTGGGAGAGGGGGATAATTTCAGGAAAGGCAGTAGATCATCCTTAGTATCATTTATATGAGACCAACTCACATGGGATTCCAGAACCTCAGCTCGGGGAGTTATTTTAGAGGGAAGATACACGCCAAGAAATGTCAAAGGCTGGGAGAAACATTGTCTTGTTGCCACCTGTCACACACTATTAAGATGCATATTTAATCTTTTAAGTTATTTGATTGAATATTATGATTAATAGACATGTTGTTTGTGCTTGATAAAGTTTAATTGAAGCAATTTTTTAGCCTCTTCGGGATTACTAGTTTTTTATAGAAATTGTTCTGACTTGTACCATATATTTGTACTTGAGAATCTATTAATGATATTTTGGTATTTTGGTCATCCCTAAGATATTTTGTCTCCTTGTCTTTTTTATTGTCTTGATCGATTTTGTTGACATACTGGTCCAACATATCTGAGTTACTGATATGGTTTGTACTAGACCTTAGTTTTTGTAACACTTCCATTATTGTATTCTGGTTTTGTGTCATGATGCTTAGGTTTTGTGCCATGGTGCTTATGTTCTGTGTCATCGCACTCATCTTGTCATCTAACTCTTTTTGTTTCTCGTTCATGATGTCTAATTTGTCATCAAGTTTTTTTTCTAGTAATAGAACAACTTCGTCTTTGATTTCTATTTTAAGTGCCTTGCTATTTTTTCGTTTCTTCCTTCCAGCTTTTTTGGTTAGCGACAAGGGCCTTGTTGTCTTTCTCCAATTTCGCAAGTTTGTCTTTTAATTCTGTCATGGCTTGGGTACTAGTATGCAAAGGTGTGTATTTGGACCCAATTTTGGCCTATATATATAGTGAAAAATTAAAAAATATGATTATAATAATAATTATAAAAAATATTATTATATTATATATTTTGTTTTTTTAAAAGGTTGGGTAATAATTATTTTCTAATAAAATAAATATTATTATATTATTATTATAATAATATTTAATTTTTATTAATTTTTTTTTATGCAGGCTTACGGTTCTTGTGAAGGAACGCAGGAAGGTGGCGATATTAGGAGCAAAGGAAGATTGCACGAGAGAGTTAAAGCATAGGAGAGATGGGTGTCGGCTATGGTGTGGAAACATATGTAAGAGGGAGCGTTGTAGGGTGTAAAGGGAGATGTAAATGGATAGGGAAGGATTGAGCAGTAAGTTGTGATGATGGTAGTAGGTGGGAGAGAGCAGTTGAGGGATGGCAGGGTGGATTAAGTGTTGCGTGAGGCGTAGTCACAAGGGAGGTAGGAGCAGTGAGCAGGAAAATGACGAAAGCAAGCGCGGGATGGTGGGGATGGCATGAGCTCGGAGGAAGGGAAGATAGTGGGCAGTGGCACCGATTGAAGCAGTGGTCTACGTGTGCTAATTGGGGATACCCATGCGGGTTGGAGGCACTGTGGGAAGGACACAGGGGAAATAAGATTGCGCGAAAGATAGAAGCGAAGAGGGCCGAAGGGAGGTGCACGCATATGGGTGGTAGGATGGTGTCGAGGGAATTAGCGAGGGAGAGTAGTAGGCGGAAGTGGAAATGAGGTGCGTGGGAGAGTGTTTCAACACGGGAGGTAGGAGCGCTTGGTGGAAGGAGGAGTGTTTGCGTGTGGAATGAGGGGGGCACGACGAAACGGAGGTATGGCAGATTATGGATGTAGGGGTGTGGGAGAGGAGCGTGTGGGGGATGGAGGGTTAGTTGCAGCGTGAAAATGAGAGAGATCGCAGGTGGCAAAGGGAGATGGGTAAGATGGAGGTGGGGAGAGGAAGCAACTTGGAAAAACGTAGGTAGATGTAGGCAGGAGCAAGGATGTTTGGAAGAGAGGTGAGGTAGATGGGAAGTTTGAGCATGAGAGAGATGTGGGTGAAATGGAGGGAAGATGTAATGTGTAGGATGAGATGAGCCAAAATCGAGCTCAAAAGTGGGAGGAGCTGAATCCAAGCTCAGGGGAGGAGCAACTGCTTTGATACCAATGTTACATCGTATCCGAATGTAATGACCTAGCCTGTATAGGTTAAGGAGGAAGATGTTCCATCTTCAGAATAATAATGTATAAATATATAATAATTGAATGTATGATAGATTACAATGGATATGGCCGCCTTAAATATGGCTTGGCCATTAAATATTGAAGAGACATTTCTCTTCATAAACTATATTCAATATTATTAATTACTATTACTGATGCTTATAACCTATTTATTTGCTCTTTTATTGTTGTAACAAAATCCCCATGACAAGGTCAATTCTACATTTCCTTTGGAGTCCATTAGGACTCCCCCTACACCATCTGTCCCAATATAACATTTATAATTTGATGATATTAAAACGTATACAAAATGTTTATATTATTCTTTTACAGAACCTTTATAGTTATTGAAAGTTATACTTTCACACAAATACATTACGAAATTTGAGAGAAATCCTCTTTAGATAAATGTATTTATTTGCTATTATTTGACAAGTTAAAAATAAAAAATACGACTTTTTCACATAATTTCATTTTATCTCATTCTAGGTTTAGTAGAAGTATTAACTCTGGGTACCTTGCAAGATGCAAGATTTTATTATACATCTAATAAATACTATCATTATACTTATAGTAAGATAAAATGAAAATACACAATAAAAAGTATTTCTATTATTTCCACCAAAATACTAAACATAATTTAAAATATTATTATTTTTTCTTCTAAATATATATATATATTCTAATGTGAAATGAATCCACTATAATCATAATCATAATAAATGTGACATTTATATTTTTAACGAAGTGATAATAAAAAAATAGGATACATAGTCATGTTTGACTTTTATAGCTACAATAACCATTGTCATTGACCACATTTCTTGCAAATTTGTTAATTATTGAATTTATTACTCAACAACAATATTTTTATGGATGAAACCCATTTTAGACCTCAAATATCCATCAATGTTTGATTGAAGATATCACTCATGGTTGACTTGTCTTGAAATTAGCTCAAGGTTGTTAACCATGTACTTAAGACACCAAGCATTTTTGAAATCTATAATGTAAATTAACTCATGTCATGGTTTTAATATTCATACTTCATATTAAGATGATAAAATCAATCAGTTCAATCTATATTGATCTGTTTTCACTAATTGATGTCCTAAACAAGGTCTAAATAAGCTTTGGAATAGTTTGTACCTAAACCAACGAATTCCATAGATGAGTAGTCCATGCACCATTGACCCCCAACAACCCCCTCCCCACAACCAACCCAACAACAACAACAACAACAAAAACCTTTAAAAAGGACCCAAAACCATAAAACTAATCTATATAACGAATCCCTCTTTGCGTCACACACTTCTTATTGTGAATTTGTGAAAATATATAAACATGGAGTTGAAGAATTCATGGGTGCATAAAATGAATTTGGAATAGATTTAGAAAACATTTGGTTCACAACTATCTATTGAAATTTGAAGAAGATTTATGGGAAAATTATTGCTCCCATTCAAAGGTATGTATAGAAACTTGAAACCCCCCTCTTGAGTTTAAATTGTTGATTCAATGTTTAGAAACTTAGACGCCATTTTTTTAATTGTATATTTATTTCCAATATTTAAAACATTCTCGTGGGGAGATATCAAAGGAGTAGTGATATACAAGGGACATACCTCTAAGGGTATATTCAATGGCGGTCCCTACCAACAAGTGTTGTATTCTTTGTAGATATAAAGTATATCTAGTGACACATTTTGCAAGGCACAATGATAATTTTCTTTGGCTCCTTATTGTTTGGAGGTCATTATAAATGTACTTGTGGGTTATTTTTGTTGGTTTCAATCCATGGTTTTATACCCATTATAATCTAAACCTAGTTTAGTGATTGGGGTTGTAATCTAATCCCAATTAGCGAATTAAGGTTAATTGATGTTGCAGAGTAGTTTAATATTATATTGTGAACGATGAAGCTAATACAATGGGAAGTGCAACTATGAGTTTGTTAATTTTCTCAATTAAGGGTTTCCATTGCAAATCCGATGTATAATGTATCTAAATTTGTTATTATTTCCTTTGGTTTAAGATTTTATTATTACTTCCTCTATTGAATAGGTTTATCAATCTCTTCATTTGGTATCAAAGTGAGGTTATTGGCTTCAAGGGGATGCCCTTGTTGCTAGAGTTTAACTTTCTTTAAGAGCAAGGGTATTTTGGGTCTACTATAAACCAATTATTGAGTGGGTTGATATTTGCATAGATTCAATTTATGTGAAAGAAAATGGTGAGTAGTTATAGAACGAAGATAGATACATTTAACGACCAAAGATTCAAGCTATGTAATCTAAAGCTATAATATTTTCTTGTGGACAATGATCAATGGGTCGTTGTGTCTAGAAACAGACTTGCATATATGGAAAAAGAACATTAAGAAATGAGTGATAGGAAGATGAAGAGCAATATCAATTGTTCCTTTTAGATTCAACAATGTTGAATGTATAATGAGAACTGGTTCTATGGAGCTATGTCAAAAGTTAGGGGCTATCTATCAGTCAAAGTCCCTACTAAGACTATTGTTTCCTTGGAAGATGTCATACCTTGTTAGGATGGATAATCGTAATTCCACGACATAGCATTTAAATGCTTCTAATATTATGGTAAATCAATTAGCCTTTGTTGATATTAATATATCTAAATAAACAAGCTTATTACCTTGTTACGTGCTTTTCTAGACTCATGGGATAATCTTGTTCTAGCCATTGGTAATGCTACTCAATCTACATTAAAGTTTGAAGATGTAGTTGCATCCTTGTTATGAGAAGAAATTAGGCAAAAATCAGTGGAGTGTCTTATCAAGAATATCTTGTTTGTGAGAGGTTTCCCCTAGGATATAAAGATAAGCAAGTTAATAACTATAATGAAGTTAAAAGGGGGGCCTAAAACTCTTGAGAAAATCACTAGGAAATGTTGGAAATCTGGTAAATATAGGCATACAAAAAAAGATTGTAGATCTAAAAATATCAATAAAAGTAAGAGATTTGATGATGCTCCTACCACATAAACAAGGAATGAGGGGATGTCTATTTGGAATCTACAAGCACACATTTAGATCATTATGCATGGTTGATTGACTCAAATGCTTCTTTTCAAATAAATTCCTACAAGGGGTTGTTTTGTGAAGATGAAAGTATGATGGAGGTAATGTTCTATTAGGAGAGGACTCAAGAGAAAGATCATAGGACGTGGAAGGGTCAAGCTAATGCGTAAAGATGTAAGAGTTAAAACCCTCCCTAGAGTTCTACATATTCTAGGGTTGCCCAAAAACCTAATATTTGTGAGTAATATGAGTGATGCAAGCATGTAGACAATGTTTGAAAATGAGACATGTAAGATGATTTTAAAATCAATGGTGTTGTCCAGAGGATTTTGGATTGAAAAATTATACAAATTGTTGGGAAGCATTGTGACTGATGGGTGCAATTATATCCTAAGCTGAACACAAAAGCAAACAAGACCCCTGTGGTCTCCTATAGAGAAGCAAACACTTTGGTAAGAAAAATTCATACACATTGGAGAGAAGATTGTTCTACTTTTGCACAATAAAGGTATGGTTGAAGGTTGCTTAGATTTCAATTTCTATGAATATTGTGCTTATGGTAAAAAAAATATGTGAAATTCTCTAGTGGTGCTAAAAGACTAGAAGGGATTCTTCAATTGTTACAGAGTGACATGTTTGGATTTGTGCATGTTTCATCATTGGGTAAGTATTTACACTGTGTCCAATTTAAAGATGATTTATGGATAAACACGAGTATATTCCCACTCACAAAAATATGACATTTTTGTTAAATTCAAAGAGTTCAAGGTTCTTGAAAAAAACTAGACAAGAAAGAAGAGAAAGGTGTTTAAGAAAAATACTGGAGGACAATTTTGTAAAAATGAATTCGAGGAGTTTTGTAAGCAAGGAAAAAGACGACTACATACACTCATCAACAAAATGGAGTTGCAAAAAGAATGAACATGACATTAATGCAAAATGCAAGAAGTATGCCCAATAGTGTAGAGTTAATGCATGAATTATGTATGAAAGTAGTGGATTTTTATGTTGCATAGGAAATAAATCACCTACAACATTGTTGGTGGATATCTCTCCACGAGGCATAATTTGGTAAGAAGTCCTCTCTTGTAAATCTTTGTTTTTGGTTGTCCAAATGCAATCTTTAGAGGAATTAAAAATGCTCGCAAAGAGGAAGAACAACCAAGAGAAGGACTGCAAAAAATGCAATTTGTGTTGGAGGATGAAGAATACAACTCAAACAAGAGAAGATGAACCAAAACAAGAACCTCAGACCCTAATCTTGAGGTGACCAACTCAAGAAGAAGGAAAACATAAACTTGTACTTCACTTGATTTTCATTAAATCTTTGTCTTATCTATTACAAATGATGCTCCTAAAACTGATATGTGGAGGCAATGGATTCAAGGAAAGGTAACTTATGGAAGAAGGCCATGGTTGAAGAAATGGAGGCCTTAGAAAAAAATGAGACTTGGATTTGGTTGAGTGGCCTACGAGAAAAGGCTAGTTGGTAGCGAATGAGTGGTCAAGAAGAAATTAAATGCAAAAGATAAAGTGGAGAACTACAAAGTTTGCTTGGTAGCAAGGGGATCTTCACAAATGGAAGGAATTGATTTTGATGATGTTTTCTTATTTTGTTGCTAAGTTAACTTTCATTATATGTGTGTGTGTGTGTGTGTGTGTGTGTGTGTGTGTGTGTGTCACTTCCATGTTTGACCTTTAGGGGGATGTGAAGACAATATTCTTACATGGGGTTCTCGAAGAATAAATATATATGAAACAACTATAATGTTTTATAATGGATGGAAAGAATGCACTAGTTTGTATGCTGAAAAATTCCCTTGATGGCTTAAAGAAAACTCTAAAAAAGTAGTATTGAAAGTTTAATACTCTATAGGGATTTTCCTTTTCAAGAAGCGAAGTTGATCAATGTAATCCAAGCAGGTTGATGATCACTTTGTTATCGCGGT
>LPNX010807234.1:14164-32584 GCA_001517045.1 Pseudotsuga menziesii
CAAATATCTATAGTCTATTCTGCAGGGAATAATAAAGATTTGATAAAACTATAATATATATCAATAAAAATAAAAATATATATAATTTGATTTTTTTCAAATGTGGTTCACCATTTGTTAGAGGGCTACTCCACGGAAAATTCCAATACCTGATATTCAAACTGAATCAAGGTATGGTCAGCTCATCATTCACAACATTCATTACAAAGGGCTCCACAAGAGCATCATGTCACTTACAACAGTAGAACCTGGGTGGAGAGGGTAAAATTCCTCCCAACCACCCAAGCTACATCCATTTGACAAAAATATATATAATTTGATTATCATATAGTCTATTCCGCAGGGGCTAATGATAAATAAAGATATAAAAAATATATAATTTGATATTAGAACCACTGTGGTTTGAAAAAGATATTCATATTCTTTACATATAACATATATCGAAAAGAATAGAGAAAAAAAAGATATTCATGTTCTTTATTTGCAACATATATTGAAAAAATGAAGACGAAAAACCTAATGTTTTATTAAAAATATAAAGCAAAAGTAAAGCAATGGAATGAGGTATAACGTTGTTCCCTTTGTCAATTGTAAATAAATATATTTATGACTTTTTCCCTTGGTAAAAAAATAATGTTGTTGTTAAATGACAATCATTTAAATAAAATTCAAAAAAATAAAGAAGGAATACCCATTTTTTTAATAAAAATATGAAGCAAAAGTAAAGCAACTAAGTTTGTGTGACAATCATTTAAATAAAATTAAAAAGGAAAAAAAAAGAAAAACCCAATTTTATAATAAAAATATAAAGCAAACGTATAGCAACGGAATGAGGTGAAACGTTGTTGTTAAGTTTGTGTGACAATCATTTAAATAGAATTCTAAGATAAGGAATAAGAAAAAGAGACGAACGAATAAGCTTGGGAGCCACATTTGGAAATGGACATGGAAAAGAGACGAACGAATAAGCTTGGTAAGTGTGTAAAATGCAAGTGATATGATATGTGGAAATTCACTTCATAACTATTTGGAGGCACAAAATTCTTATGTAAATGTTTGCAGAGAGGCAATAGAGATTTGAGTTTTATATTTTTTTAACAAATATTTTAAAAAAATCATAACTAATATTATTCAAATAGTTTGAATAATTAATTAATTTATTAATATTAACTATTTATGATTTGATAGTATGTGAAGATCAAATATTTTATTTTTATATTGATTTTATGGTTTATGAATTAAAAGAATTTTTATGATTAGAATTTCTAACACACCTATAAGAAAAATAAATATTCTTATTTATTTGAGAAAAATATTATGTTAAAATTATTGTAAAGTTTTTATGACCAAGTTGGTCTGTAATTGAATATTTATTTATTTTAATAATTAAATAGAAGAGACACCTATCCAAAGGAGACTATTGAAAGAGTGTTCAAAGACCCACTAGGAGGAATGAACAACTATAGAAGGCTGGTTGACAAGTGGAAGCATTAGCATTTCACTTTCTAGTTGTTGCAGGAAGAAAAATCCCTAAAATTGTGTTCATGTTCGATGAGAGGGGGAACTGAGCAACCAAAACTGACCCAAAGACCTAGGCAATCGCATAAATACCATCAAATTGAGCAGGAGGCTCACTACATTCTATTTCCAAGTAAATGAACCTTGTGACTGTTGCAAACTGGAAAGTCAGGCACATAAGGAATTTGATGAGGGGATAGCTAAAGTGAAATTGCATTGATAAGTCTGTTATTGAGTGCTAAGCTTCAGGAAGTTATGTGTATGTTGTACGCAATCTCTTCATCCTAGTGGTTAAGTGAATAGACTCAGGGGTCCTAAGCAAGTAATCTTGGCTGTTTCAGAAGAGAGTTGGGTGGAACGGTCTCCTTTGGGTGTTGTCCCACTTCTGTGATTTATCTAGGTTATAAATTGTTTATTATTTATTTCTGATTTAATTCTATGTGTGTATATTTTTTATAAAGTATGTTTAGTATCTATAGAGTCTAATAGTGATTGTTCGTAATGTATTTCCTCTATAAGAAAAAAGATGTAGTTATTTTTTCGTGATATTATAATCAGTTCTCTAATGTTAATTACTTCCATAGTTTAAGCAACAATCATTATAGTCATGGTTAGGATAATCACTGATTTGTAAACAATGCTTTTCTTTCTTTTATCAAGTACTAGTACAATGCATCTAATCTAAGTAAGCTGTATTAAATTTTCAATTATGTTATTCTTATATACATATTTTCTTCTCCCTTGCCCTCATTCTTTTTAAATAAGCTCGAGTTCCTTCAAAAAGGGCAAGTTTTGTACAGAAGTTACTTTAGGGTTTAGAACTCAGAACAAGATCTTTACAAAATCAATATAAGTTCACATAAATTATAGATATATAAATATATTAAACTACTTATTAAACTACCATATTATCTCACATATCTAATAATCACACTATTAAACAATTACTATAAGTTAAAGACTAGTTCAGTCAGGGTTTTCAAAACCAGAAGCCTTTCGATAATTAAAGACAGTTTTAGTTAAACTAATTTTTAGATATATCTAGAACAAACCCTAACAGAATTACACCTTGGTCAGACTAAGGTTAAATATTGTTCAAACAATAATTTAGGTCATGAATTCAAAACTTGCTAAACCTCCTCAACTAAAAGAGACATAAACAGGATGTAAATCACTCTTTAACTTTTTCATCATCAAGATGGAAGTTTTAACATATAAAATATCTAAATACCTTTCACTAACAAACCAGAGATCAAAACCCATAAAAACAAAGGTAAATGTTCTAATTCACACAACGACCTACACTATTTAAACCTTTTCAAGATTTCAATCGCCTCACGGCCCAAATAATTTCTTTAGCAACAGAATAATGACCTCACGACCTGAATCTTACAAAACATATCTTTTATAATGCTAAAGAGTATCCACGGCCTCACGACATGTTAAATAATTAAAAAAAAATGAAACTGAAAACCAAGACAGTATTCATGACTGTGTATTTTACAACGACAAGGGCCCTCACGGGTTCTTTTCAAATATTATAAACCATTACATCAAATAATAAACATAAGCATCCACTTGAAACCCTTATCGACATGACATTGGCCTCGCGACCCTTTCTCAAAACAAGCGAAACAATGTAATGGCCTCACGGCCATAAATAGCCTTTATGAAAAACAACACTACAAAATTGTTAACCAAACACGATTTGAGTAAATACATCAACAAATCCCTCATGAGAATATTTCTAAGGAAAGTAAATATTTTACATTTTGGAGCGACAGTCACAGGACTGTTCAAAACACATCATAAAAACATAAACCCTATCACTATCTACACTAAATAAACATTGCGGTCACTTTGACTCCTGGGTTGAAAGGTTCTCTCTTACATTATCAAATGTAAATGCCTCACGACTATACCAAAGAGAATTACCAATTTCATGCTCCAAGGGCAAAAAACAGAGATGGAGTCCTAGACCATGCCATGGAAAAAAGCACGACAAGCCACAGTGCCACTAGTCTTAGAGTCACGAAAAGGCAAGGTAACAGTTCTTACCCGGACTAAAGCTCCTTATCCTCACCATGTCTAACCAAGAACTAATTACCAAAGTCCATTCGTGACAGCCTCTTGCACATAAACATTACAAAGGTCATTATTTTGAACTATAAAGGTAACTGGCCATAGAAAAATAGTAATATAAAACAAGAGAAGGGATTTACCTTCTATACTGATAAACAGAGCTGAAATTAACACCAATAATTTAGTCACGAGTTTTACCACCTCGCATAACCAAAACTACGCAGTAAAACTATGAGTATGCACATAAGAAGGAACAGTGTCTAGGGTCGAGCAACTTGGCTCCTCCACCATTAAAATCATAGTGGAGCTACATAGCAGTGCAGATAGAGGCCGGTCGAAATAGTAGTGCATACAGAGGCTGATTGAACCACACAGAGTATAAACCAAAAACCATGCGACACAAAGATTCAAGGACAAAGTAACACCTATCTCAAGGCGTCGTAAACCCTTAGGTTTTTGTGACATGTTTAAATGCCACCAGCTGGTGCATTCAAGGCCTTCACATGTCCTGCATAAGGTATGAATCAATCCATAACCAAAACACATCAAATCAACCTTTTAATTATTCGAAATTAGCTATCCTTCGTTGCATGATTGTATTTCTTTGCACTTTTGTAATATCATATGATAAGGATAGTTTCAACTGTTTTTCTTGGACTTTTTCTTAGGATGTGTGGTAGATCCTAGCTTAGGATATTTTTTTTTATTTAGCTAGGAGGCTTTAATCCTAGTTGCATTCACCTACACAAGGAAACATAGGTTTTTTGTTAGCCATAAAAGCTAAGTAAGACATGTGACCCCTTTCCCTAACATATAGGTAGGGTCAATGGCTGAAAAGAGCATAAACAACACCCACAACACATTCAGCCAAATGAAAATAAAAGTAACTTTAAAGACAAGTAAGTACTGACATTATAACATTACATTGCATCAAAATGTTGTCAAAAAAGGAACATTTGGTTTAAAACACTAAACATAGTTTGAAGGTCATATGGATCTAATTTTATCATTCATATCTTGCAGTAATTAAGACACGTGTTAATTTATTTTCACAATTGGTAAAGAACGTAAATCATCACATCTCATAGAGTTATTTCCTAGGAATTTACAGATTGGTATATATTAAATATTTTTTTCGTAAATTAGGAGGTTACACAATTTGTTGTGGAACAAGTATTGTATTTATGATTTTATATTATATCAACTAATTTATTTTTAAATTGTCTTTATGGTTTATGAATTAAAATAACTTTTATCATTACAATTTGTTATGGAACAAGTATTGTAATAATATGTTTTCCTTTATTCTCAATTCAATTGATGGTGTGTGGCTCATTATTATTCTATTGCATCAATGGTTTACATGTTAATTCAAAGGATTACTTGTCGGAAAGATAGTAACATAATTTGGTGGAATTGGCATTTGTTATATATAAATTTGGATGTAATTTGAATTCATCGTATATTCTAGGTGGTATCGATATGGTACAGACACGGTGTTGTGCAGAAACTGGTTATTCCACTTTAGCTTTGTCAATGAAAAAACAATGGCTTTTCTTTCATCCATCATATTGGCAAAAGGCAAAAGGAACAATATTTGGGGGTCTCCATTTGAAGAGCTACTCGAATCAACATCCAGTGACCAACCAAATGGTGGAGAAAGTATAACCACCCACATAGGCACATTCTTGGAAATTTTTGAGATGCATGGAACCTACAACAAGAGAGGAAGCGGCTCATAGTTACTTTGGAAATAAAAAAGTTTGTCTATGATTATTTTTCTTTTGAATCTCCTCAAATGTGCACTATTTATATAGGTTGATAGTGCAAGATTTGGATCTTTGTAATGTGAAAAAAGAAAGAAAATCTATTAGGCTTGGAAATCGATGCGGTGTTGTGGAAAAACCAATCTTTCATCGCGAGCTCTTGTTTTTTACATTCAATAGTTTTTTCATTTTAATAGCCTTTCATTCATTTGAATTCCAAAACAAATTCAGGAATAAATATGTTTTATTTTTCTAAATCTATAAGAATTCTACTTCAATATTTTATTCATAATGGAATTTTTTGTAACGTATGTTTCTCGTATCGAATCATATCCATATCATATCCATGCTTGAAATATGTTGTGGGAAATTATCCCACTTTGGTTGAAAGCTCATGAAGTTTTTGACTAAGCCTAATATTTAGAGATAGAAAGCAAATGTGATAACCCCAAAGCAGGTCCTGCAAGGGATTGTTAGTGAAATAAAACAAAATCAAAACAAAAACTAATTAAAATAACTTAAAATGGAAAAATGAGGGATAGGGGATGCAAACAACAACAAGAACCAAGTGCAAGAACCACTTTAGATTTCCCAATGGTCAAGAAAATACATATAGTGTCACCCAGGAGATGTGAGCTCCAAATGGAGGAAAACAATCTCTCAAGTAGATTGAAGAACAAATGAGAAGAACACTTTCCCCTTGGAGGAATGTGGTAAGGGAGCTTGTGGAATGCTTGTATGTATGGAAGAGGAGAGCTACGAGGGAGCTTCAAATCAAATCCAACAACATAATCTTGCTCTGATTTCTTCTTGTAATATGCATGTCCATGGCTTTCTTTTGTAGGAAAATAGGTGGCCAAGTAGAACTAGATCCATGTGTGACCCCATTGATTCCATGATTAGCTCTAAGGTAAACAAAGAGGCAACCATTCAATGAAACCAAGTGTGTGAGGATCCAAATATGAATTCTTGCAGGAAATAGATATTTCATGAGTCTTCAATGCACCGTGGGTGGCTGAGATCTCGTTGTTATTATCAGTTGCATGGATTTCAAAGGGAAATCTGTGCAGGTCATGCATTCGTTGAATTGGTAATATGAGTAGTCCCACATATAAACAGACATTTGGCCACTTGGTTTAGTCTTTCGACTATTTTTGGGCAATTCTGGACTCATATTGCTTCTTGGATCTAATGAGGATGCCTTCGGTGGGATTCATGCTATATGCTAATGACACATTGTTGTGTAAATTGCAAAAATGTTGATTGTGTGTGATATTTTACCGTTAACAAATTATGCTAATACGACCCAAAATATGGGATCAAAGTTCAAATAATGAGGTTGTTGTGTGAGTGTTTTAGTTTGTGAAGCTCATGTGGGAAGGTTTAAATCGAAAGAACATTAATGAAGAGAGAATTTGGTGTATGATAGGTCAATGAACAGAGAAGCCTACAAAAGCGACCCTTCCAAGAAAATGATTATGGGATCTCAAATTTCAAATAGGAAGTATTTTATATGATTTTTTTAACATATGAAGCTAACGTGAGAAGGTTTAAATACAAAGAGATCTAATCAAGAAGAAATGTGTTGTATGAGAAGTTGAATAAGAGAGAAGACTATAGACGAGGTCCTTCAAAAATAATCCTTATTTCCTAGCTCACACTACAATAAAAACATATTCTAACAAAGGCTTTTCAAAGGTTTTTAGTGTTACAATATTGGGAAAATTTATAAAAAAAATATGTTGAATCCTCCACAAATCTTAATGATGGTTTGGCAGAGGTTTAACTAAAAATTATTATAACTGGAAAAATATGGGCAGCCAAAGGTTATAGCGAAGATTTTTTTCCAGTGTGCATACAAAGACTAAATGCGTTAATGAATGTTCATACAAAGCATGTCAATGCATATGAATTAAATATTCCATATTCTACAACGGTGATTTCCATTTATGTAAAACATCGTTGCATATTCGCTATGTATTATAGCAGTAGTACTTTGTAACTCAAAGAGGACTAGTTCTTTCAAATTAAATGTGATATATCGGTGTCATCCATTTATATAATGATACAAATTAGATAAACAAGAATACTAAGAAACCAAAATGACAGAAATAAGGCCTTATCTTGTTCAATTTCATATTCATGAATATTACATTTCTACAAATATACTCATAACTACCTTACAACCACAATAACTAAACAGTTTTTAAAGTTGTATTAAGAATTTATGATTAGGGTCAATTTGCTAAAAATCCTCTCCTTAATCGTAAGTTTGTATAAATATATCAACTAACAACAAAAACTAGTGCAAAAGTTGATATCATGTCCTAGTACTCAACCTATAACTCATCATTTAAAACCTCATAAATGTTGGTGAAAATCCACTTGAAAAAATTCCAAAAGTGGATGCCAAAACAAAGTCTAGAAAACTCAAATGAGAGAGATAGCCTGTAGGTTTTCACTGAAGTGAGCCCAATACTAATGAGAGAAAAACCCTGGTGAGAATTGAATTGGATTTAATTCCAACACATATTATATCTTGAAAATGCTTGACAAATATGAATGCACCAAGAAAAGGTGCAAAATAATCATCTATCCTCTCTAAGATCCAAAATCATCCCAACAAAGTGAATAAATAAAATAGGCACATAAAAAAAACTACCAAAAAACCAGTTGGCTTAAAAAGTGTCGAAAGGCATCTGAAACATGTATCCATAAAATCTGATGAGTAGTAAACTAGGTTAATATATAGTATTTCCTGAAATTCAAAATACAAATCTATCGAATTGTCGAACCACTATCAAATTCATAAAGTGATTGAAATCCATCAAATGTCAATATGTGGCAAGTCATCCATCTGTCAAAATATCCATCAAACCATAAAAAGTGCCAAGTGTGGAACTGCCTTGAAAAAAAAATATTGAAGGTCAAAATTGACTAATCCAAATCAACAATCATTAATATTGTATAATCAATCTGTAGAACCAATCCCAAAACTATCCTAAATAAACTACAAGTTACTCAAGGTGGACTTCAAAACTTGAACTCAAAAACCTCATCAAAATTCTCCATTATCACTTGAAAGATGATAAGTTAGTATCATCAAATGTACCCCCATGAAAGTGAAAAGAAGGTAATCGCATTGTCTTAGAGTGAATTCAAAAGACACATCATGTGGGGCCTAATATTTCCCTAAAAACAAAACAATCTGAACCTTATACTATAGAAACTGGTCCTTGCAAACATGTTTGAACATGTGAATGAACTTGCCAATGTCATCTCTCTAATAAATTTTCTTCCAAAATCCAATACCAAGTATGCATCCATCCAAAATGTTCTTACTTTCCTTGTTTCTTCTTCTACTGCTGACCCTTGTTTAAAAAGTGATTTGCCTTACCAAAACAAATTCATGGGTGAAGATAAAAACAACTTGAGGGCGACTGCACAAAGTTGAGGGACCTTTTAGATGAAATGGTATATTGAATCCAATCATTCAAGATCCATAAAACAGAAACAATCCCAAGCAATGTCGACCTTCCCAAGCCTAGTCCCAAGCCTACCAACATGCTTTCCCATTAGAATAGTTAAGCACAATGCGCACACGTTATAGTGTACAAAAATGTGCTCGCGTTATCGTGTACAAAAGTGCGCTCGCGCTATGTAAAACCTGATTTATGCTTAAAACAGGTCAAACCCGTCATTTTCTCCACAACCACACGCAACAACATGTTCGGGAAAAGCAAAATGATGGTTTGGGTGATAAAAGGTCAAGAATCTCCACCTTAGGGATCAATCTCTTCCTTGTGAGGTATTTACTCCAAATCCTCCCATGCTAAACCAATTTCCCTATTTTCAATAATTTCTAAGCCCTATATGAATTGAAACCAATTTTTTTTTTTTTATAATTTATATGCCCATAAAGAAATTTACATGCCCAATGGAAACCAAAACCTAAATTTACTCATAAAAACCAAATCATTTTGACTATTTGCATATTTATATTCACAAGAATCCTTGTGAATCCAAACCAAAATTCACAAATATGCAAAGTTTCTCAAGTATATTGCAAGGTTGCATAAGAAATTTGCATGCCCAATGGAAACCAAAACCCCAATTTACTCATAAAAAAAATCAATTTCACTATTTGCATATGCATATTCACAAGCATCATTGTGAAAACATACCAAAATTCACAAATATGCAAAGTTTTTCAAGTATATTGGAAGTTTGCATAAGAAATTTACATGCACAATGGAAACCAAAACCCCAATTTACTCATAAAAAACAAATCAATATCACTATTTGCATATGTATATTCACAAGCATCCCTGTGAATCCAAACCAAAATTCACAAATATGCAAAGTTTGTCAAGTATATTGCAAGGTTGCATACAACTAAAGAAAAATTCAAGTAGAATTCATATCTTCCCTAAAATACCTAAACAAACATGGTAAATCCCTTGCCTCTATCCGAAATATCGAAGTTGGTCATCCAAGAACATTAATAAACACCTTATAGTTTTGATGAAACTTACTAATCCAAGTGTTAAAATAAGGTATAGAAGCTTCCGATGCTTAACAAATATTTCCCCTTGACTAAAGGGTACATTTTGGTTAAGGTCAAGACAACGGAGTTCAACAATAGGCTCTACGAACAACACGATACATAGGGAGGTTGATGTGTTTTATTACATTCCAATCACATACTATCATACATGATAGAATCAAGTGGAAAACTTGCAACTATAAAAGCCACTATACACAAATATGCAAAGTCTCTCATGGGTATATAGAAAGAGTGCATACAACTAAAATAACATCAAGTGGAATCCATACATGGTCGAAACTGCATATAAACAAAGATGCTAAATGGAATTTGGAGTCCAAAAAAATCCACACTATAACAAATACTTACATATCTATCAAAATCCTTGCATATATTGGGATTTTATTAATCAATAACACCTTCTTCCACCTCTTCTAGATTATATCCCTTACCTCTACCCACAATTTAGGAGTTGGTCCTGTAAGGGCATTAGTCAACACCTCACAATTTCGAGGAAACCTCATAATCCAAGCCTTAAAATAAGCTAGAGGAGATTCCCAACCAACATATTCACATAGGACATTTTATGTAAATGCATTTGGAAATTGGAATTAATACAAATTTACGACATAAATTTAAGATGAAAAAATGTTAAATGTTTATTCTTTACTATAAAATTCAAGATCAATTTTAAAATTTAAATTATAAATAATTTATGTTCTTATTTGTCGTACATTAGTTTTACACTTTTCAAGTCTTGGAGATGTCATTATACCATGTGTTTATTTTTCTAATGATATTTTATTTGTATTTATGATTGCAGTGGCTACTATGGACCACAATGCATAGTTTTTTAGAGTTATTGGTCATTTGAGAGAGGTTGGTTATGATTGGAGGGGTGGAGATGAACTATGTCGCTCCTTGCCAGCATCATTGCTGACCATAGTGGATACGATCAACAAATCAAATTATGCTTTGTATAACATAGCATCTTACATGGAGACAAAAAGACAAGAATTTGTTGATGGTTTGAGCTAAAATGAGATTAAGAAGCTAAAAATAAAAAAGGAGCATATATAGATAGTTTTTAGAGTGCCTAGGATCGTTGACATCCCATAGAGAAACAAACCACATATTTCCATTGAGTGGTGCATCTGTGAACCAATTAGAGACCATTGGATGGACAGATGGTACATCATTTTTTATATTCCCCCCCACAACAAAAACGGAGTACCGATGTACCTCCTCTGGAAACTTTATGTAGAGTTTGTGATGGGAAAAAATGTCAACAATTTTACCATGTTGGGGTTCCAGGGCCCTGGTAGGGGAATGCCCCAAAATTGACCCAATTCTAGGAATAGAGATGCGAATCGACAAATACCTCCACCCCATGCCTAGATACCAAGGCCAGACATCCCTCCTACACATGATATGGTTACCCAGACATAGGAGGAATTTCTTATGATAGTTGAGATGATTTCTTGGCACACCACAACTATTGACTAGTTAAGCCCCTCTTCCTCTGGTGGGGTACAACCACCAAATTCTGGTGGAAGAGGACCATCTATTGGTGGGGATAAACCGACATCCCATGTTCCCTAGAGCGAGCCACACATGTGCACAATGTGTGGTCAATCTTGTTATGGTCGTGGACCAACACATGGTACCTCTACGATGACTAGTGGTCAGGTAAGGACATTGTAAAAACTATATTGTTGTTCAATTTAATTTTTCCATATTGTACACATGTATTTTAAAAGATTCTTAATATATGCAATTTTTACTCTTACAGGAGCTTGATGCCTCTAAGGTGGGTGGTAGTGCACCCAGTGTTGTTGTATCCGAGGCTCAAACAACCAACATTGAGGTAATATCACTACAACAAAAACTTGTGATTAACATCTCTTTTAGCTTCCTTTTAGGCGTCCACTATCACTTTTAGTGTATTTTTCATCATTTTTTGGACAAAGTGGATGCTTTTCCACGGGATGGCGCTTTTAATGGCATTATTTGCATCCCTTTTTAAACGATGGCACTATTTTGGATGCTAATTAGCATCCCAATTAGCGTCCTTATTAGCGTCCAAATTAGTGTCCCAATCAGCGTCACAATCAACATCCTAATGAGCATCCCAATTAGCGTCCCTTTTTAAAAGTTGGCGTTATTTTGGATGCTAATTAGCATCCCAATTAGTGTCCCAATTAGCATCCCCATTAGAATCCCAATCAGCATTTCAATTAGCATTTCAATTAGCATCCCAATTAGCATCCCTTTTTAAAACTCGACGCTATTTTGGATGCTAATTAGAATCCCAGTTAACGCCCCAATTAGCGTCTTAATTAGCATCACAATTAGAATCCCAAATAGTGTCCCAATTAGCATCCCAATTATCGTCCCTTTTAAAAAAGTTAGCGCTATTTTGGACGATAATTAGCATCCCAATTAACGTCCCAATTAGCATCCCCATTAGCATCACAAATATCATCTCAATTAACATCCCAATTAGCATCCCAATTAACGTCCCAATTAGCATCCACAAAATCATCCCATATAACGCTAAGAATAGCCTCCAAAAATCGTCATGAATAGCATAGCACCATATATTAATCCAGGGTTAGCGACAAGAATTGCGCCATGAATTTTGACAAGAAAAATATTCAACATAGAACCAAGCATAGAGCCAGGAATTGCGCCTAGAAATCATCCAACATAGAACTAGGTATAGATCTAGGTATAGCACGTGGAATAATGCTAGAAATTTCAAAAGGAACTGCGCTAGGAATTCCACTAGGTTTAGAGCTAGGGATTGTGTTCAGAAAACATCTGACATAAAGTAAAATATATCAATGTCAATGTCATTGATCATGATTCATGTGATAGCATTTTTGTGTGATGCTATATTTTATTTATGTAGAAGGAGTTCATGCCCACAAACAATGTAAAATTAGTGCATATCTCCCTATGATCACTGTGTGCATATCCCCACACACCTCCAATCGAAGCAAGAATGAAGTGTGTTTCTAGATCTGATCATCGACAAAAACAATCCTTGGGATCCATGACCTTTGAACCAAGAACCATACTCTATAATTCTCCTAACTTGCTTGCACACATTAAATATCCCAATTTAACATGCAAAGACACCACACTAACAAAGCTTTATCCCCAGTAGTGGCTTATGGCCCGATGGATGGATTATGAGCCCCAAATAAATGTTATGGTCTAAGACCATTTATTTTCACATCAAACCATGGGACATGAATTGAGAACCATCCATGGTAGTTTAAACCTGAAAATATTAACAATATTACACTTAAAAGCCAAAATTCCTTATGGAGGACATGTATGTTAGCTGGGGCCCCATAAATGGACCATGAGCTCCTTATGAAAATATGTAATGTGAGATTTTATATGTGTACATATACCAAGGAATGGGCCTTTAAAACCATCCTTAGTTTGCTAATCCTCAAAATGATGACCATATATCACATGTATGTTAAATATTCCTTACAAAAGCTCTATGTGGTGGCCTAAAAGATCGTGCATGGACCATGGGACCTATATGGAATTGGTAAAGACTTAGAACCTCCTTAATTTAAATCTTTGTTCATAACAACCATCCTTAGTGTTACAAATCTTGATATGGCCACCATATTCCTCTTGTAGGTTAAATTTTTCCTATGAAGGGCTTATGTGATAACTAAGGCCCTACACATTGCCCATGAGCCATAGAGGAAAATATTGGTGTAGGGATTTGTATTTTTGCGTTGGACTATTGAATGGGAAATGATAACAACACTTAGCATCCAAAGCTTTAAATGAGCGCCATATCCCTCTCACATGCAAAACTATGGTGGCTCAAGGCCCCACACATCGCCCATGAGCCTCAAGGACAAATGTTATGGAAAAAAAACCTATATTGGCACCAAACCATGTATTAGGAACTAAAATTAACCTCTAATGTGGAAAAACTCAAAATCGCCACCATAATGCACTCAAGGGATGATATTCACTACTAATTTCCTATGTGGTTGTTGTGGCCCCATGCACGACCCATGAGCTCCATAGAAAAATGTTATGGCTGAAGACCTTGACTTTCAACCCTAAAACATTTTATGATTCTAAATACCATCAATGGTTTGCTAAAGCTTGCAAGAAACACCATATCTCACTCATATTCCAAAGATTCCCTTTGTAGAACTTGTGTGGTGGTCCAAGGTCCCATGTATGGACCATGAGATCCAAAGACAAATTCATGGGTCAATAACTTGTATTTTTGTATCAACCCTAACTTGGACACCAAGAAAAATCCCCATTATAGGATTATATATCGTTGACATGATGAAGATTCCATTTGTAAGGTATGTGTGGTGGTGGAACATTAAAGGAATGGTTAAATTTTTAATGAAAGTGTTAGAGATAATTAAGATGCCCTTTAAGGTGTAATACCAAAATAATAATACTAATAATAAAATTTCATTTTATAAATACTTGTGCGAATACAATGGACTATTCAAGCCCCTATTGTTATTTCCCTCAATTAGACCTATATTTCTTTCCTTCAAAGGCACCGAACTCTCTTTCTCCTTGCTTTATCAGGTTTTCCTTACTTACCATAAGCCGCTTAGGAAAAACCCCAAGGTGAGTTAAAACCTCCAACCGATCGGTCGAACCCAACCAGACTTACTTAGACGCCAACCAGAGAATGATTAACTTGCCTGATCTGATAGTAAGTCAGCCAACCAAGCAGATGTATTTCCTTGCAATATGATATGGATGATTGCTTTCAATATTGGAGTCTTTAATAATTATTTCTGATGGATAATACCTCCAAGTCGTGTAACAGAAGAGACTGTCACTATTAAGTGAACTGAACCTATAGCAGCGTTACCCTGTGAAGGGTCTCTCCTGTGTTGACAGACAAACATTTTGAAGGCCATCTACAACACTTGAATTCATCGGTGACAAAGTAACTATGGTGGAGATGATATATCTGTAGTAGCATTTATGGGCACACGAAGTTATTTACTCAGTCATTTCAACACTTTAATCCCAAGCATGTGAACTCTCTCAAATTTGATATGTTCAGATTTGATTTTGCTTAATGCATTTGATGTCATGAATGATTTGTTAGTGTAAAATATCAGTTCATCGTGTCTTTCTCCCAAAACATGATAAGTGATAGTCACTTATAGTAATAGTGTGTAAATGTTCATGGTGTCTTTCTCCCAAAACATGATATGGATATGATTTGATAATGATAAGACTATATCATCCATTCTTGTGAGGTAGTAGGGCTCCTTGCTCATTATTATTGCAATTATATTGACGATGACTGGGACGACGACAATGATGTTGATTTATTGTATGATGATGATGATGATGTGGATGTAAACGATTATTATGCATGTGGTATCACTTTTGGATCCTAATTGATTCTAACGGCACCCAAATTTTTGTAACGACATCTAAACAATCCTTATATTATCATCGAAATTACTGTAATGACGTATAAATGACCTTAACAATTACATGAAATTAATCCTAATGTCGATGAGTGATTAAGAACACTAATGGCATATGAGGGACCATAATGAGAATGATGATGATGATTTTTGTGATGATGTACTTAATGCTAACTATTATGATGGTTAAGATGACAGTGATGTACCATATGGAATTGATGATGATGATGATGATGACAAACTTGATGTCCACGATGATGATGCATGTCATAATACTTCTAGATACTGTAGGAATTGAGATATTGGAGCTAATAACAAGTAATAGAGGTTGTGAGGTATTGACCATAAAAATATTGTTATCCATTGGGTTTTACATTAACTGATATGGCCATTGGGTTTAGTAGTTACCCCACTCCCAACCCTGCCACCTGCCTACACACACCTTGCAGAGAGGTAGTACAATACCATTTATCTCCATTCCTTGCCATGAAAATCTACACTTGAATTGCCAACCTGAACTTCAATAAATTAACTATTTAAAAATTATTTATGGGTATTAAACGTGAATGTCAGGAGATCCCACAATGGCTCCCTAAACATTCATTCATTCTTCACATCAACCAAGAGAACAAGTTGGTTGGCTCATTCATATCTCATAATCATAATTGAATTGGTTGTCAATGTGGGATCCAAAGTTTTGGTTTTCTTTATTATTGTTAAGAACAAAGAAACGAGGACAATGGAGTGGTTTTTTTGGATAATGGAAATAACCCCCATGACTAGCAGGTTTTCCATTTGGTAAGTTACCACAAACTAGGGGCATCTAAGCCATCAAAATCACCTGGGGATTGCACCCGGCTTGGACCACACCAACCCTTAACATGGTTGGATTTTTGGAATCCGTGGGATTTGAACCAATGACCTTTCCTCTGAGGGGGTGTCTTAACAATAACTCACCACCAACATTTCTACATCTCATGAATAGGAAAATGGAGTGGGTTACATAGAAAAAGAATTCACATCATTATCCATATTCCGGAGATTTTCAAAAATTTAATTAGGCGGGTAAGAACATATGGATAATAACAACATGGAAATAGTTGGAGGATAAGGTGGGGTGGGAGTGGGGCCACATACCCTTTGCTAGGTTTTCATGGTGGTTAAATATGCCATGCATTGTCCATGAGTATTAGTGGTAAACGTTATGGCTCAATACCTTCAATGTCAACCTCTACTTATGGAATGATCCCCAAGGATCATGATTACTTTTATCAACCTTACATTTCCACCAAATCACACTTGTAGGAAATGATATCTGATGAAGTACACGTGTGCCATGATTGGAGTCTCACACATTTCCTATAAACCCCAATGATAAATTTTATGTCCTAATAGGTACCCTATATTTCATCCTTAAACCATGTTCTAAGAGGGCACACAAAATATGAGATCTAATGGACAAACCAAAACCTAAGAAAACCACACAAATATTTTCATATAATAATAATAATAATAATAATAATAATAATAATAATAATAATAATAATAATAATAATAATAATAAATAACTAAAAAACGGAAACATAAAACAAAAATTCAAAACATTCAAAACACTTTCCTCACTTACCTCTTGTGCACTTCCAATCAGGCACACCGCCTTCGATCAGGGACACGCATAGACCCATTACTTAGGCACATGCATTCAAAAACATGTTCGAAGACAGGGGATATGAACTCCCAATAGAGCCTTGATGATGCGATTCCTCATGTATCTTGTTGTTTCTCTTAGCTTACTAGGATTTTGAACTTGTGGAATCAACCTACTGCCAATGCCAAGTCTAAGGTTAGTTGAGAACCACTTTCCACATGTCATTATTAACCAAATTTCATAACATATTTCAAAACTTGTTGTTTGGATGCATCCTCATAAGTGAAGGATTCAGAGTCCATGGCATGGCTTATCTGAGATATAAAACTAGAGAAACCTTGAAGCCTCACAATATGCTTCTTAAAGAGATTGAAGTGAATACTCCCTGGCCTCCTCCCTTTGCTCATCTTAACAAGATGAATCATGGGCTTGGCTCACTTCTATATCATTGGGAGGCTCTCTGAATAAATTTCTCAAGGGAGATCACATATTTACTTTGTAATCCCATTTTTCTGGGGTTTGAGGAGCACAGTTGGCTCCCTCTTGATCTCCAAACTTGCCATTTGTTCCAATCTAGTAAGAACAAGCCATCAATAACAAATTTCTGGAATATTCTCTTTTGTTGAATCAGTAACATAACAACTATTATATTGTATTTTTTCAAGTTGGAGCACGCTTCATTGTACAAAAAAACTACTTAGACTATGCCATAACCATATTGGGGCATCCATGTGCAATCAAAGCTTGAGAGATGTAAGAATGATAAGGATTGGGCACCTAAGAAAAAATAATACACAACTCATAAAACATTAAAAAAAAATTCCTACATACCAAACAAGTTAGCAAAGCTAGCATAACCAGGCTTGGGGCATCGAATATTTGTGTTCAACACTTGTCATGAAATAATACATGTATGTGATGGAGGGGCCCAAGTTAACTGAATCATTGCAACTCACTGCATATTTGAGTCTCAACACTCTACCTTTTAAATTGAGTCAGAATACCAAAAGAAGTTTATTAATGGCTAGATTTGAGAAAGTTCTAGGTGTGAGTAATTAAGGACTTGTGGCTCTAAAATTTGTTGTGTTTTGTACTAGTCCACGATTCAGTGAATCAATAGTCATGGGTAGGAATTTAAGTTATTTAATGAAAACAATTAATGTTTATAACCTCTATGTCAAAACCGTTTTCCATGCTAATGCAGGCCACTACCCTCTTTATTGTCTTACCAAAAGGCATGATAATGATGAAGAAGACCTAAAATTATGAACTTCACCTTCAAAGAATGACTTGCAATCACATTTGTAAGGAGTGATAAGAAGATCACAAGAATCCAACATGTCAAATCTCAGTTGATAGTGTTAATCAAAGACTTATATGGTAAATTTAATATAA
>LPNX010807234.1:32785-50700 GCA_001517045.1 Pseudotsuga menziesii
ATAAAAGAGGATGTAAAGACAAGTAAAGACAAGGAGGATTTATATGTAAAGACAAGTAAGGATTTATATGTAAAGACAAGGAGGATTTATATGTAAAGACAAGTAAGGATTTATATGTAAAAACAAGTAGGATTTAAAGAGAAGAGGATGTAAAGACAAGTAATTTCTATATGTATTTTGGTAGTGATGAGGACAAAAGTTGTGAGAAACCACAAATGTTTGGAAGGACAGAGGGAGATTACATCATGATCATGCCACCCATCAAATTGAAGGCTATTCTTGAGCCAACAATTTTTTTTTTAAATTTTATTAATAACCATTGTTTCTCCATATTGCATGCCCAAGGAAACCTCTCTAAAGCAATACATAAATCAACTTCTGCACACTTTGTGATCCTAGCTACATGACATTATTTGTATTTGCATGACATCGAGTGTTCTTTATAGTTGTCGTGAGTCCATGATATTCATGCAAGAAATGAAGTCTTGTAGAGGAGGACTTATCAAACCGACCTTTTAAATTTCATTTTGAAAAAAAAAGAGTGGAAATTGGTATCGAGGTTCACATAGGTAGTAGGCACAAATTTTTGAGCTCCTTTCGGGCCTAGTAGTAGACTAATAGTTATTCTTTTTTGTTATAGTCGTAGTTGTTGACAAAATTTCACACTTTAGATTGCAGCCCCAAGTGACTCGAGAGTCAGAGTCACATTTCGGTGGCTAGTGCCTCATAGTCATCAATCATAAATGATGATCTTACACAACTAAGCAGTGAGTGCATGACATGATTAAATGATTATAATTGATCATATTTTCAATGTTTTACATAATGAATTGAACTTTATAGCATACGAATTTCAACATCTTTTGGATGGGTAATTTCAAATGTTGCCCGCCCCCGCCCTTCTTTTTTTATGGATAATTTCAAATTTGTGATTTTTTATGAGGCCTAAACACATGTATCACTCAACAAATGACTTCTGCAACACAGGTCGCGAAGCTCAAGGGATTGTGCAATGTCGGTTTTGGTTTGTTTGTGTTGTGCATTAGCTGAGGCTTTTATCAGGTGAGGGTTTTTAACAAGCCAGCTGAGCCACCAATATTTGAGCTCTCCACCATTGCAATGGCACTAGAATGTATACCCCACAACTTTCAAAAACTTCAAATACGGTAAGAGATTTCATCATTTTCATGAATTCGTTTTGTCTGGAAGGACTGGGAAGGGTTCAATTTTGAACGCGAGTGGAAATGCATTGGATTTAATATAGATCATGCTAGATTAAATTTTTTATTTTCTTATGAGGCCTATACACATGTATCACTCAACAAATGGCTTCTGCAACACAGGTTGCGAAGCTCAAGGGATTGTGCAATGCCGGTTGTGTTTTGTTTGTGTTGTGCAACAGCTAAGGCTTCTATCAAGCGAGGGTTTTCAACAAGCCAGCTGAGCCACCAACATTTGAGATCTCCACCATCGCAATGGCACCCGAATGTAGACCCCATGACTTTCAAAACCTTCAAAAATGGTAAGAGCTTTCATCATTTTCATGAATTCGTTCTATTTGGAAGGGCTGGGAAGGTTTTTCCAATGGGAAAAACTACAACCAGGGTTCACGCATAACACTTTAACATATAACAAGCTTACCAATATTCTTGCTCACTCTGAGGACTTTGAAACCCTGCAGAATATTTTAACAGAGATGATACCTACACGTCGCAATTATTCCGTGAAAACATTTTCCTTTGTCACCGCCTGACATGATGATTCGGATATGCTGAATAGATGAAGATCCTACTGCATGAATAATATGGTGAGTAGGATGACCAAGTTTGGCAGGAACCTTATCTATATATATCATATTAATGTCTGGTCCAGAATCTATTAGGGTGGGAAAGATAAAATCTTCATTTTCAATCCTGATTCTGAGAGAGACAGTATATCTCTGGTGCACAATTGCATTTACTCTGAAAGCATCAAAATCAAAAAGTTTAGGGCCTATTATGTCAGTCAATTTTGACCCTTAATCTCTTGGCTCTTGCTCCTCTGTTTCTTCTTCCTCAATTTGGAGGCTTGAATCTGAGCTTTCTTCTGGATCCTATTTAGCTTTTGAGCTTTTCTATTATGGTTCAGAGTTCCTTGATCTTCTTTTTCAAATTATTTTGTTCTCTTTCTAGGTCATGTAGTGTTACCGCTTTTTTTGGTTTGTCTCTAGCAATGGCATAGTGTTTATTTCATAAGAGGGGAGAGTTGTTGCAAATAGATTCCAATTTGATTTTGCGTGAAAATCGAACTTCCTTGATCTACTGCTAGCCCTTGATTGTTGGTCTTCTTTCTCTTTTCTCTTTTGTAGGAATGCTTTTGCAAAGGATTTCTTCATTGTTTCTTTGGCTTGGATTTCTTCCATTTCTTCTATTTGTCTCATCATCATTGAGTCCTGATTGTTGGTCCTTATCATATTGCATTAGGAAGTGGAGGCCTTATATTCTTTCCCTTGCAAGATATGTAGCATAAACATTATCATCATCTTCATTGGGATTGCTACTGAAATTTTCTTCTGGGATTGAGCAATGACAATCTTTTGAATCAGATCATTTACATTGATGTTCCTCACCAGCTTTAAGTATTTGATCAAAATCTGTGCTTTCTTATGATGACAAATAATTGCAGTTTACTTCTTTTGATGAAGAAGATTTTTCTGCATTTTATGTATCTCCAAAGGCTCTGCTTTCTAGGCACTGGGTTTCTAGGTCTCCCTTCTTTCCGCATAGTGCACATTTATAATTTTTAATAATCTCTTTTGGGGACATATGTACCTTATTTACTCTAGAGAAACTGGTTTGTTCTCTTGGATTTGCTGGGTTTGGGCATTTATTTGCATAATTCCCAAGTGTGCCACATTTGTAGCATTTTGGTTTTGGAGAATACTTCCATCTTAACTTTCCTCCAAACTCGTCCTTGTTTTTCATACTAGTAATTACTCTTACCAGTATTTGAGGAATACCATTTACCATATTTTTTGGGTTTCCTCCTTTTTCTATGGTACCTTTCTAATTCCTTTTTCTTCTTGTATTTCCTGTATCTCTCAAGATATACATACTTGTAGTATTTCAATTTTTCCTTTTTTCTAGACTTTTGTTTTCTATCTTCTTTGGGGGTAGTATGGTTCTTGCATTCTGTATTGTCTGCATACTCCTGCTTTTCTTTGAAGATACTCTCGAGTAGCTTTGGTGGTTGTCCTCCTCATGCATATATCTCCTATACAGTTGAGTGTGATGTCATAGTATTCATCCCAATTGTACTCTGTCAAGGATTGTTTACTTAAAGCACTAGTGAAAAATCCTTGGAATTTTTTTGGCAATGCAGAAATGTATTTTTTTTCCAAACTTCGCTTTCACCATTTTCTACATCTTGTATTATGATTACCCAATATCGGTGAAACAGTTCAAAATCTAGGAGGATTTTCATATTTAACAGGAAGTGTGTGTTTTTAGATTTCATATTTTATGTTATTCCTCCCCAGTATTTTATTATTTCTGCATTCATGCAACCTATTAGGTTAGACTCTTCAAGTCCCTTTGCATTTTTTGTTTTTTTTTGTTCCCATTTGTTCCATGTTTCCATTGTCATTGTTCTTTGCCACCATTTTTGCAGGGCTCCTGTAAACGTTGGTATTATCATTCTACAAGAAGTAGGATCTTTGCCATTGGCTACATAATCTCTATAGACAGTAAACATTCTATGTATCATCTGTTCTATCTTCTGAGTACTAGATCCATTCAAGTTCCATTAAAGAAATTTTGGTGACCATGGCATTTGGTTAATATTCATTCCATCTTCCAGATCTGGATCTGGAGGTCTGTGCATATGGTTTGGAGTCCTTTCATGGGTTTTCTTATTTGGGAATTTTTATCCTCAGCGGTGGGAAGGATTGATTGGACTGCCATTGCCCAGGCTTCTTGGGGTGAATTTGTCTCTCATCCAATCTCAACCTTGCTCCTATTCTTTCTTTCTTTTTTGGTTGTTGTTGTTCCAATGGAAGGAGCCGAAAAAACATTTCTTGAGATCTAAAATTTAGAGGTATTATAGATATATCTAATTTTTCCTTGGGTTTTGCTTTACCCAAATCTTTTTATTCCTTTTATTGATTTTACCAGTGATGGTCAGGACTTGCTTGATCTCTATCATTACTTCTTTAAGGGATTCTTCTACATCTCTATCATGAGTATGGAGTTGATCTAGTATTGAATGCTCTTGATGATATTCTCCTATGACATCTTTATCAGACCTTTAATATACTCAATCTGTGGGGTTGTAGCATATATAGCAGAATGAATTTGTGAAGATAACCCCCTAAGTGCATCATTTGTCTAATTTTCTTGTAGATATTCTTCTTTGTTTTCCCCTTTTGGTACTACAAAAGGTATGACAAAAATTTGTTCTTCACCTTCTTTTCTCTTGATTACAATGGGATTTTTTACGTGGTAGGACCACAAAGACCACAGCCTCATCCACAAAGACCAAACCAATAAGTAGGCACAAATATTAAATCATATTTGACTTCTTTCTATAGGGTCTAACTATATTACAAAAACATGATTAAATTTACAAAAACATACTGCACAAAAATTATAACAGAAACTATCAGGTCTGTCCTGACTCCTAAATCACATCATTTTTACTCACTCTTAAAATACAAAAAAATCTTAGTAGATGGACTGTCAAAATATTTTACTGCTTTCATATTGTTCGATCTAAAATCTGCTACAGGAAAACCACAGGAAACTAATTCACTATTTGTTGCTCCAAAATGAATGGATAAACCTATACGCTTGCCTTCTCTTTTATACACTGACAAGAAGAGTACGTACATGCACAGTAGCACCTCAACTAAAGATGATACGAGTCATTCAAGCATGCACCCTACCTACTAGACTGCATGTGCCTAACTAAATTTAGACTTAAGCTAGAAATTAGAAAACTTCTTAGTATTCTAACACATGTAATTCCATGTGTCCTCGTTTACTTAACTGAGAAATGACATGCAAGCTACTATGAATAGATTAATAAAGATAGAAGAGAAATCCACTCTTATAACACTGATTACTCCCTCATAATTAATGTGTCCAAGTGCTGAAGAAGATATGTATTCTCACTATCCTTTTAAAGTGCCCAGATCTATTCACTAGTGTGTCCCACTGCCCAGTCCTGCACATGACTGTTTGAGGTGCAATCTAACACCAAGTCCTCATTCATCCATCAACCAAATTATTGATCCAACAAACTACTGAGAAGGAGTATCTCATATGTTTGTCTCCTCAAGGTCCTTTCAGCACCAATACTATATAAAGAAGATCTTTCATTACAATGCTCATATAAGGAATACAATTTTCCCCTTATTTCACAATGCTTATATAAGGGAGCTAACTATTCAGTCTTGACTGTGCCCATCACATGGGGCTGATCATGGTGGTTAACACAAGCTTCCATGGGCCAAACAAATATAAAAAGATCATGGCCATTAAGATTTTGTTTAGTTTTCATATAATGTTATTTGTGTACTAAATGGTTAATGCTATCTACTATGGATGACATTTCTAACCTTTCAATAATGTAGTATTTATTTACAAGTAACACTCTAATCTATGCTTTTATATTTTATGCTACTATATTGGCCTTGGGCGTGCATTATAATAAATATAACATATATTATATATGGAATACCCTTTGGATTTTTTGGGTAGGTGTGCTCATGGATTTGCAGCTTTCAATCCTTGCTTCACTTTGCGCTCCGTAACATTGGTTTGTTGAATACCTTTATGTTTGGTTTAAAACATATGGTTGATACTTAATATAAATTTCCATGTACCAACATGCATTGCATGGAATGATATACACAGGGTGTAGTGAAATGTATTTTAACATGCCAGAGTTCTGGTTGGAAATTATATTTTCGTTCATTTTGTGTTTATTTTTCTTCACAAGAACAATTAGATTTTGTATTAGAGAAAATTGCACCCAAGTTGTGTAGTGTTGTAATACAAAAGGAGTAATTGTTGTAGATAAGATAAGATAATTTTATTAATGTTCGACAAGTGACCACTAAAGTAGGTCAAATAGACTGTTGGTTACAATGATATCAATACAAAGTGGGAGCTCTAAAGCATCTCCTATAATAAATAATATGTAGAAAGAAAAAATGAAAATGAACTAAATCATGCAGAGATAATCGGTAGGCTCCAAGGTGGGAAGCCCCTCAGGGAGAAAGATGAACAATACAAGCAGATCCAAGTTATGGATCTAGAAATGGTATGGAAATTACATGCAACATGCGCATATTGCATTTGTAGAATTAAAGGATATTTCATTTCTTCCCTTATAAAAAATAATCCTCGATCTTGCTCTTTTTTTTCTTTCTTTCTTTTTTTAAATCAACTCACCCCATTGGAAAGGTTCTACAATATATTTTTTTCTTTCTTCTTTTTAATCTCAATCCACCCACTCAACCCACTTTATTGGAGAAGGTTCTTCCACAATCCTTTTTTTTTTTTTTAATTTCTTCCACAGGAAATAGCTGAATATTGGACGAACACATCTTGCTCTTGAGGTTTGTGAAATTGGTAGGCATTGTTGAAGTTTTTTATCCCAAACAAACAGTATGATGCAATTACACATTATAGGAGGTATGTATAGTGAAAAGATGTCTTTCCTTGCCATACTATAGTTACTAGCCAATCCCAAGTGTTCACTCTTTCACCAACTAGTGATTCACTTATTCTTCGTAACTGGTTATCATTTTTGTGAAGATTCCAACTCTGAGATCAATTATATCAGACCTTATTTTTCCAAATATTATTGTGGTGAATGTCTTTTAAATATGCAATACTTTCATGATATATATATGGTGGATCTTTCTCTTGAGGTTTGTGAAATTGGTAAACATTGTTGAAGTTCTTTATCCCAGTTTGAAGCAAATACACATTATATGAGGCTTGTATAGTGAATGGGTGTTTTTCCTTGCCATACTATAGTTACTAGCCAATACCCAATGCTCACTCTTTCACCAACCAGTGATCCATGTTTTCTCTGTAAGTGGTTATCATTTTTGTAAAGATTCTAGCTCTGAAATAAGTTCTATCAGGCTTTATTTTTCCAAATATTATTGTGGTGAATGTATTTTAAATCTATAGTACTTTCAGTATATATATGGAGGATATTACTCTTGATAATCGGTAAGAATTGTTGAAGTTCTTTATTTCAGACAAACTGTCTGAATAAAATACACATTATAGGATGTTTGTATAGTGTAAGGGTGTTTTCCTCCCCATACTATAGTTACCATCCAATACCAAGTGTTCACTCTTTCACCAACTAGTGATCTACGTATTCTCTGTAAGCAGTTATCATTTTTGTGAAGATTCCAGCTGTGAGATAAATTATATCAGACCTTATTTTGCCAAATATTATTGTGGTGAATGGCTTTTAAATATGCAGTACTTTTATTATATATATGATGGATCTTTCTCTTGAGGTTTGTGAAACTGGTAAACATTGTTGAAGTTATTTATCCCGGATTGAAGCAAATACACATTATAGGAGGTCTGTACAGTTTGAAGTGTGTTTTTCAATATATTTTTATCTCATAACTTGGGAACACTATCCTCAAGTTCTCGATCAAGGAACTTGTACCTATGCAAGGTCTCCATATAAACATGAATTTTTCATATGCTAAGCTAGATCATTAGTATTTCATTTCAATTTCATAACACAAGCATATAAACAGGATCACTAAAAGATAGACAAGCACAACCATACAAAAGGAGAACACAAAGATTTATCCTGGGAAAACCCTAAAGGGAAAAACCCAGCAAAAGATTCCTCAATATAGATGCCCGAAAAGATAAAAAGATAAAACCAACAAGGAGATCAAATCCTAATCCTCCTCCTTCTCCAACTACTTCTCTTCTCCACTAATATGCTACACAAGTGAGAGTGTGTGTGTGTGTGTCAAATGAGGAGCACCACACCTCTATTTATATTCATCCATTCACTTGAATTAACTCATCCGACATGTAGGCTCGAGTTAATCATGTAGGCTCGAGTTACACATGTAGGCTCAAGTAACCACACTGGGGTGCTAATGACCCACCTTTACAAATAGAGGGGACAACCTCATGACTCTTATTAGTTCTTCTGATTAGAAGCATTGGGGTACAAGATAATACAAGTGGTTCTCCCGGTAGGACCATCGGGGACCACAAAAGATACATATAGAATATTCTTTGAAGTTACAATATTTCAACAGTGTTCACTCTTTCACCAACTAGTGATCTACGTATTCTCTGTAAGCATTTATCATTTTTGTGAAGATTCCAGCTATGAGATAAATTATATCAGACCTTATTTTTCCAAATATTATTGTGGTGAATGGCTTTTAAATATGCAGTACTTTCATTATATATATGATGGATATTTCTCTTGAGGTTTGTGAAACTGGTAAACATTGTTGAAGTTATTTATCCTGGTTTGAAGCAACTACACATTATAGGAGGTCTGTACAGTTTGAAGTTTGTTTTTCAATATATTTTTATCTCATAACTTGGGAACACTATCCACAAGTTCTTGATCAAGGAACTTGTACCTATGCAAGGTCTCCAAATACTCTAGGCTGCTGGTATATATCAATTTTTTTGAGTCTCCATCCTCAAAACATAATTGGTTTTGATTTTCTTTCTCACCTTAGTAAGAGAATGACATTATTTTCCTACATCCCACTCCAGATAAACTAGACCAGAAGCTTTCTTTTCGTATTCTGAATCCAAACAGGGATGTAGACAAGCAAGTGTCAATACATGTTAAAGATAGTGAACAGGTACAAGCTCATGGCCGCAAGTTATGAGATAGAAATATTTTGGAAAACATCCTTTCACTGTATAGACCTCCTATAATGTGTATTTGAGAAGTCATGATACATGTTGTCATGAATTCTCCTTATACAGTGATGATAAAATTGTATGGAACACACATGACAATATACCTTGAGAGAGAAAATATTAATGTCCTTGGTCTTGTCAGTCTTGTGGGTAAGAGGGGTTGTTTCCCCACCTTTATTGTACACCTTGGTCTTATGGGTATGGGGGTTGCCTTACCACCTTGTTTTGATGCTTAGTAGACTTATGGTGCTTTTGGTCCTAGCACCCTTGTTGTATGTGGTACCATGAGAACCTTTGGTATGATGACTTAACCTTATTTTTTTTATTTTATATGACCACTTGACTGTTAGTACCCTATCCTAAGTCAACTTAACATTATTTTATGTTATGTTTGGTAACAACCCTAAAATATAGGGGTTTGTGGATTAACCTTTCTAGAAGGCTTGTTAAGATTATAAATTCAAGTCTTGAATTTCATTTTAGAGAGTGCGTTCACAAGAGAAATTTGAAGATATGATCTTTCACCTGTCTAGGATTTGCTGATGCTAATAGATTGACGTCTAGGGTTTTGTTTCTATCTCTAAGCTGCCACCACCTCTCCTCTCAGCCTACTAGTGTTTTCATCTTCCTATTCAAGTTGTTGCTGTTATGAATACGTCACGTCAATCTTCTCAGCTTGTTAAGGGTTTCCTTGACATGCATTGATCTTCCTTGAGATGGGCATAATATTTTGTAGGATGCTAATTCTGATAGAAGCCCTCCTTGGGGAGGCCATGACTAATAGACACCTTTTTGTTAAGGGTTGTGACTAATAGAATCCCCTTAGAGTTGGGACATGACTGATCTAATCCCCTTAGATTTGAACTATGATTGAGTTGCTAGTTGGTCCATGACTGTGTGGAACCCTTCTTGAGTTGGGTAATGACTAGGTAAAACCCTTCTTGGGTAGGTCGTGACTGCTTGACCTTACCTTAACTAAACCATAGAATGTTGATGATTTCTCTAATAGTTCATGACTATTGATGACTTTTTTGAGCCCTCTTGGACACGTCATGACTTTTTTGTGACTTCTTAGATTGGGTCGTGATCACTATTTCTTTCCCAGACTTAGGATGTGAACCTTCTACTGTTTGTTAGAGTGGATCCTGACCCTTGGGACTTGGGATTGTTCAGACTTGAGATATGACTCTTGGATGCCACTTGTGCTGGGCTGTGACTGTTGTGTGTGCTCATTGAACTTGAGTTGTGACCTCTATGACGTGTTTGTACAGAGCTATGATTCTTGTGGGTTGTTAGGACTCTGAATTGAACTTCCTGGGTTGCTAATATCTCAGTTGTGAATTGTGTTAATCTTCTTGAACTGGTTGTGATCCTATTGGTGCCTAATTGTGTTTGGGGTTGGGTCTCACTGTTGGGGTTTTCACACTTGGTGATTGAGTCATATTGACTGCTACTGTATGTGCCTTACCTTATTCCTAACCTTTTTGCTCTCAATGTATGTCAACTGTTTCATTGTTGATCTTGTCCTTTTAGTGACAAGATTTGATCCTAAAAGTATCTGAGTATAAGGCTGATTCAAACCAGATATGAACTGGCATTGTTATTTATTAGTTGTCGGTCATTAGTTTGTTTTTTGTACTATATTATCGTTTATGTTATGTACATTACATTTGATGAAGTGTATCTCAAGGACCAAATTTAACACAGTGACCATCAAAGTGTTAAAGTTAAAAGAGATGAAAGTTATGTTTTCTAAATTTATCTTGCCTTGCTACAGTTGTACCAATTTTGGGGCTGAGTATCACTGCTGGGGTTTCCACACTTGGTGACTGATTCATATTGACCGCTATTGTATGTGGGGATGAGTATCACTATTGTGGTTTTCACACTTGGTGATTGAGCCATATTGACTACTACCCGATATTGATCTACCCCATTTAGATCAGTTTTTCGTTGAGCAATATGTAATTTTTAAAATTTCTGGTTGTTGAACATCTGCTAGATTATAAATTGTTTTTCTTGGATTTGAACTTTAGAATTCATAGTTTAAGGACATATATAATGTAATGTGTCTATGATTGCAGAGAATGATAGGGTTGTAGCATAGAGTAATATTGAAAGTACTTCAGATCCGTCCCATTTGGATTATATTTACTGAACACTTTGAAGTGGGTGACCACTAAATCGTTTGAGTAGCTGGGTTAATGATAGTTAGCAACTTAGAGGAATGAGTGGAACTACGATAGAATTAGGAATTGAGGATAATTTTGTTTCTCATTTATAGAGGGCTCAACTAGTTGATGACACAAAATTGGGTTAGGCCCATGATACCACCAGATCACAGGAAAAAGGTGATGCTACTGCCTCACAAGCTGCAGATGTTGGTACTGTAATGATAGAAACTTTACAATCATAGGATAATTATATATAGAGAACCAAGGAACGTAATCAATCCCATGCTAAAGATAATACAATCTATCATCTTTTTTGACCATTAGATACTCAAAGTTGTGTATTAATCCTTTTTACCATTATAGAGGACTCTATAAGTTAGGTTCCCAAATTCTTAAAGGGTTCTAGCTCATTGGAAGAGCACCTGCCTTACAAGCAGGAGGTTGGTGGTTCGATTCATCTATGCCCTAATGATACTATAATATCGGTTAAAAACAACTAAATTAGTAAGCAAAAATTAAGAGATAGGTTACCAAACAAAATGACCAAAACTTGTATATAAAATTACTAAAAACGACTAAATTAGTGACCAAAACATGAGATATGCGAAACTAGGCATTAAAAAGGATGCAACACGTGGCGCTAATGATAAAGCCAAACATGGCATTGATATGGTAGAAAAATAAGACATTACTTTGGATGCAAAATATGGCGCTACATAGGAAGCAAAATATGGTGCAACAATAGAAGAAATATTTTGCGTCATTTTGGTAGCAAAACACGATGCAAAAAAGGAAGCAAAAATTGATGCAAATTTGGAAGCGAAAATCGGCACATATTTGGAAGTAAAACATGGTGCAAAATGGGATACTAAAGTGATAGCAAAAATGGATTCTAACATGGTGCTATTAAGGACGCAAATATGGCGCTAACGAGGGTGTCATTTAAGAAGCAAAAGCAGAGACTCGATAGGAAGCAAAATATGACGTTATTTAGGAAGCAAACGTCAACGTTGTTTAGGAAGCAAAGTTGGACGCTATTTTGGAAGCAAACCTCGATGTTGTTAAGGAAGCAAAGATGGACGCTATTTTGGAAGCAAACCTCGACGTTGTTTAAGAAGCAAAGTTGGACGCTATTCTAGAAGTAAAAAAAGAGACGATATTTTGGATGCCATAAAGGATGCTATTTATGAAGCCAAAAAAGGTATTTTTTGAGACGCTTTAATTTTTTTCCATGATGCGTCCCATTTAGCATCTATTTTTACCACTAAATGTAAAAAAAAATTACACTAAAAAGGGATACGCTAAATGGGACGCTAATTCCAGGATTTGTTGTAGTGTATTTAAACATGTGTCATGTTGTTAATAAATATAATTTTGTTAATACATGTGTTAGTCAATTGATTTATAAAATGGTATAATATTTAAAAATTTTGAGGTTGCATAAACCCCATTTTGAACAAGATGTCAGAGACATTGATCTCAATGAATTCCCCCCTCGCAGATTTTATTATTACCTCAGGAATGTAAGTACATGGTTAATGACTGAATCTTTTTCAAATTATTTATTTATTACTATACACTCCTTTATAGATTGCTAATATTTATAATTTTTAAATTTTCAGGTGGTATCTGGCTCTACATAGGGGAAAGAAATTGCTGGTAGTGATCCCTCCCATGGGGGAGATATGTCCCAAGCAGAGGTAAGTATATTACAACATGTCAATTTTCAATACATATAATTATTCCATCAATTCATGTCCATGTATATCCATGGTAACACTTTATGACCACAGACATCATTCGCAAACCCTTGCACCACCTCTTTGGTTTGGATCTCCCCGTAGTCCAAACGTAGATAAGTGTGTTGTTTACACCAGATGATGCTCTTCCTTAAAAAGAGTGGGTTTCCATGATGATGAACCTACTGATTCCACAGTAATGTACACACTTCCAATGGAAGTTTATGGTTAGCTTTCAATTCACTTCAAAACTAGTTTTGCTTCATTTTATTTTCGCATATTTACCGCATCAGGATGTAGAGTCCTTCGTGCCAGACCTTAGCGGGGTTTTTGATGTTGCACTTAATGCTGCATCTACAATGGGGATAAGTCACACATAGATATCTACTTGAATATTTGTACTTGTACAGTTCAATTGTATAGTGTATGGGCATGCACGATGTCTAACTATTTTATCATTTGGTGAACGTAGCCACACCCTGGTCCATTAGTGCACGTGACTGAGGTTGATGTTCAACCTACAACTCCTCTTGCTACTGAAGAAACGTAGTGTCATTCCCTAGAACAATTTTTTTCAATGAGATGTTCATTATTTACATAATTGGTTAGTACTTTCTCATGCATGTACATGTTGATAATTGACATAGTTTTTTTTTTATTCGCAGAGAAGCATTGTATAGAGACTCTTTGCAAGGAGGAGGACACCAGAGGCATCTATACCCTGGATGGATTCACTGAGTGTTTGTTTTATGTACAATTGAGTCACATTTTAAATTTTCAAACTTTGTTACTGTTGGATAGTATAAGTTCAGTTACTTGATCAAGGAATACTATCATTGATTTGTATTTGCTAGAGATGTAGAGTGGTCATGTGTTGTACAAGACAATACACCGTTGTAACCCAGGGTCTGGGGTTACCAACTTACTAAGACACTTGCAGACAATCATCTTATCTAGGAAATGAAATAGGAATAGGAAGAAGGCTTGACTTACCCAATTTATGATGGTTGATCCAAGCTTGGTCTTCTCCTCTTTGGATCTCCTTCAAAGCTTCCAGGGCTTCTCCAATTCACCTATAAAAGACAAATTCTTACAGAAATATATCATATATGTGTGTGTCTGTGTGTGTGTGTGTGGGTGGGTGGGTGTGGGTGTGTCAATTGTTAGTGAAATGCATATTCATAATAACATAATTGAAAACATTCATAATCCGTCACATATGAGAAAGAAACAACACAAATATTGGAAGAAGAAATTCTTTTATTAATAAATAGAGAATGGTGAGAATACAACCCAGCTTCTGAGACAAGGACTCCTCTACAAACCGATGACATTGAGTTCTGCTGCTCCAAGACTCTGAAGGAACACTACCAACATAACTTTTCTCTTCTATAATTGATTGATTTTCCCCATCCCAAGGCCTCTATTTATACATGGGGAAATAGAGTAGTTTCGAAGGTTAGGATGGTTGAGACATTTGAGATGGTTATGGATTAAGGCTAAACTGATCTTGACAAATCATGAATAATATTTTTTAACATTGCATTAAGGTACACACGAGTATTTATATAGGAAAGGAACGTATGACACACTCCTTTCTCAAAGGAAACTCACGTGTTCAATGTACAAGTGGGTTGCAATGCAAATAGTCATGCGTTCAACCCTAAACTTAGAATAAAATATATGAAGCTGGTAAGGAGTTTATGTATCAATGGTCATGCACATCTATAGTATTCAGGAAACTTCAATCCAAATTGTCCTTTTGTGTCCTGATATAATGGATGTCAGTACTCGGATGGAGAAGTGTCATTTTGGTTGATAACAAATGCCCCCTAATGTGTCAGGTCAGAGGGAAGCTATGGGAGAAATACATTACAATCTTTTAATCTTGGAGAACTCAAATGTCCAAGGAAATAGAGGAAGTAGCTGAAACAAGTACATATCAATGTCATATACAAAATCATATCCAAGGATTCCATGTTCAATATAATGGAACACTATATCCTTTACAATATTTGATTACATCATATGATATGGGTACAAGACCATGTATATTACAAAGGTGGATCAAAGCCACAATATAGGATGACGAGTCTTCAAAATATGGAAGTTGTGTAAATGATCATAACATAATCTTGTGAAACTTAGGTTATAAATGTGAACCTAAGGTATTCATCGAAATCCAAGGGAACCAGTACAATCCCTACCACATGAATAAGTGTGTTGAATTCAAACATGGAAGGAACTCAACAGAATGTCAGAGAATGAGTCAAACTGACAACTGAAGCAAAGCAGTTCACCAATAATGATAGTGAATCCTAAGGTACCATTGTCAAAGCTCTAGGTCTTTGTCTTCAGGAAGTACTGATGAGAAACTATACTATGATGAGGAAGGAAATAGATCCTCCAAAGGATCACAAGAGTGACTAGGAACTGGATACAAGAAGGTAGACACAAGTAATACTCAGATAGGAAAATAATAGAATCAAGATAACGATCAGATGCAGGGATAAATCCTTGAACAGTGAGCACGACACAAAGATGATGCAAGGAAGATTTTAACTTTGCAAATCGGGCAAATAAACTTATTTGTCATGTAGGAGACATTATCAGATTCCCCATGTATAAAGGAAGGGTGGACGAGTTAGAAACTCAAAGTAATAGCTGAGCAGAAAGTGTAGACTGAAACATGAGTATCGAAAAGTAAAACAGAGTTCTATGTTCAAGGTGGACATGATGCCATTGTTTTATAACCCAAAGAGAGTACTTCTTCCTTATATTTCCTGTTAAATTTTAATGAGTCCAGGAAAGTAAACTTAGGTCTCTCTTCATTTTTCACAAGCTTGAAGAGGCAAGAGAATAATGCTTGATAAAGTCACTGATTGGTGGATTTTACGATCCTGAACTAGTACATGCTCGATGGTGTTTTCATGTTTAGAGAGTCTGAAAACTCCAAAGAAGACTCCAGGGGGGGCCTTTTTCGTCCAATTTAGTATCCTAAGGATGGAAAAGTATAAAACAAACCACATAAGAACTCTCTTATCTTTCGAAGAAGTAAGGCACACCTTTTTCTTACTTAGTTGGGAAGGTCTGAAAAAGGTTAAATTACCACCTAGCCAACGCTACTTCAAAAGAAACATATAGCCTGAGTTTTATGAGTGTGAAGGAAGGCAAGATCAATTGGAAATATCCATTTGAGTACTTGAAATGGGGCTTACAACAGTAAACTCAATGCTTTGTTCTTTAAGGTTTAACGAGCATGACAAAGACATAAAGTATGCCCAAAATCTTTTTCATGTTTAGGTCTAGAGCACGAAAAAGAGAAAACTAAGCTCATACCGGGGGCTCCTTTTCCTTAAGTTTAGTCCCTCGGGTTCAGAAAAGTGATCATCCTATACCCGAGAATACTCTTCTCAATTTCAAAGAAAAGAGAGTGTTCCTTTTTCGTATTATTCTACATGGTTCAAAAAAGTGATAAACTACCACCGATGTGGATGCCCATTCACATATGCTTAATGAGACTGAATGGACAAGTTTACTGGGAAGTCAATTCTATTTTGAAGAGTTAGACCTGGGCTTAGAGAAACTCCAGAAGGGTGGGGAGCCTTATAAAAAGGGATAGCTTGTAAAAAGAGACCAAAATGAGGCTCAATTTGATGTGAAAAATAGCTAAGAAGTCTCCCCTAAACCTATGACAACTGCGACATGAGTACCAACAGACAACAAAGTGTGCTAAAATAGGGTACTCATCGAAGGGAGGCTCTATCCACGAAAGAACAATGATGTAGATGAGGCAAAAATGGTTAAACACCATAGTCCATGGTCAACAAGGTCATCCTAGGGTTAAGAGCGGATAATGACCTTTAACAGACTTTGAACCTATTGCATTAGGAAAAAGGAGGTGGTATTAGTTTAGTTATAAAAGTAAATTTCAAACTATAGGCTAAAAACCCAAAAAATTGAAATTTTTCCTATATATAGTTCAAAAATAGAATTAAAACATACCATTTCATGTTTTTTACCCAATTTAGCAACATTTTACCTTTGACTTGGATTGCTGAGTACGAAAAAAATAGTGGACTATTTCGAATTCCGCAAGTGTCAGGTTAGCTAGCTTTCTCCTTGCTTGCTTTCCATCCTTTTCAATTTTCATTTTCATGCAAAAGTTTCATGTTTTGAGGATTCCCTAGGGAGGTTTCACAGTACACGCATGTAGGAGACTTATATAGTCGTGTACATGCGTAATACACGTGACCTTCCAAAAGGAAACTCGCATTTCACATGCGACCTGTCTAAAATATAGTCGTGTGTACTGCGTAACACATAAAATTTTAAAATATGGCCAAAATTAAAAGAAAATCATATTTTCTAATAGTTAATAATGGTCTAATGGGCAGTTTCAAACATGGTTTTAGAGTGCAGGGAGAGAGAACATGAGGATATGGACCACGATGCCCTTGGTGATGCCCCCATTATACATTCACTACAGTAAAGTGGGTTACTCAAATTATTTTACACGTCTCCAATGCGGGCCAATGTCCTCTTGCTTGAACACTTGATTAGCTATTGGGACCATGACCTAGGTGGTTTTGATCTTCAAGGTGAGATCTTGGATATTAGTGTGGAAGACATATACTTCATCATGGGGTTATCTTGCAGGGGTACTTCTGTGAACCTCGAAGGTACTAGCAAAGGCGGTGACCCCATGAGTGTGCAAGACTATGTGGACACCTACTGCTATTGGAGACATTTACCTTCATACTCACTCCTTCGGTCAAATTGGCCTAGTTAAACCACTATCCTAAGTTTAATTGACATCAGTGGAGCATTAATTACCATCATCCTAGTCACTCCCACACCTACCTACAGTCAAGGAGGCTAACTGGAGCACTCCAAGGGTGATCTGTGTGACATTCATGCACCTAATTGCTAACTGGGGGTTAATTTCAGTTCAACCAATCAGTTACAGTCATTTAAGGCGCCTCCATTCATTAAATATATTATTTAATGATTATTTAATGATTATTTATTATTATTTTAATGAACTGGAGTGAACAAGGCGCCTTCACCAACTT
>LPNX010807234.1:53583-113511 GCA_001517045.1 Pseudotsuga menziesii
CTCCATGATCATGAGTCAAAAAAAGGGATCATGCATCCCTATTGTTCATATTGCCAACTTCCTGCTTTAGGTAGTGGTGAGTATGATAGTACAAGTTGCAGGATCTTCATCATTACATCTTGCCACTCGGACAGAAATGAGGGTGACAGTAGAGTGCTTACAGAGGACTGTGTTTGATTGGTGTTCGGGGATCATCCCGATCATGAAGAAACAACTCTCTGACTGCAAGAGAGGACACCACAATAATTTTGGGTATTCGAGTATACTAGTGGAATTCTTCTTTGAGAGAGTGCCCGCTATCATCCCTGTGGTGCCGCTTCCAGCTTTCTCTCCTCGCCAACTTGGGTTGACCAGGTGGGGAGAAGTCTTCCTTCGCCAAGGTGGCAGAGGATCAGTCTAGGGTGTATACGATGATGAATTCTATGTGTGCTGGGAATGATAGTTACCAACACTTGAGTAGTTTCCTTATGCAGTTTTAGAATTTTGAGGAGACAATAAACTCATCCTGCCACCCAAAGGAAATTGGGGAGAGCTAGGTATTTTGCTTTTTATGTTTTTAAATTTTTATGAATTTTGTCATAAAATTATATACATATGTATAGAAGTTTTAAATCCATTTTAATGTTTAAAATGTAGATGTTGGACCTATCCACCCTGATGGGCATCCTAGGATGTATGTACGACCAGTAGTAGGTGAGGAATAGGGTTTGATGAGGGTACTCTAGGGGAAGTTGGCCATGTTGACCCAAAGAGTCTCAACCATATGGATTGAGCACATTCCTGCTATCATGCAGGAATTTGTTGTAGGAATTCCACCTACCTGGATACGCGTCATGAGGAGGGTATTCAAAGTCATTCTAGTGTACATCGAAGCCGAAGAGGCTGCTGTAGTTGAAGAATTTGATGATGCTGATGATGCGGGTGATGCTGCTGATCAGGCTTAGATCATATGCATTTTATGGATTGTGATCCAAATTTTGTATATTTTGTATATTTCACAGTTGTGACTGGATCTTAGGATTGAAACTCTACCTATATATGGACATATTCTTACATATATATATATATATTTTACCTGGTTATTTACATGTGTTCCAAATGTATCTATTGTGTATATTTTACAAAATGTGTGTTAAGTGCTAGTTTAGAATATAGTTCGCATATGCATCATTTAATGTCTTTTCATTACATGGAATGTGATTAAATGAAATGTAATTGAAATTTCTTTCAAGTAATATAATCTGCAAAAACTAACGTAATAAGGTAGGGTTTTGCACCTGATAAGCTCCATTGAGCTGGGAAACTACCAGTTGAGAGTCAATTCTGACTTCCAACTGGGTGATACCACGTGACAAGGAATCCCATAATAACTCAATAACATCCCTATATTCCACTACATTATTGGTAGCTGGACATAGGCAAACGCCTCCAGAGGCAACTAACTATCCTGAGGGTGAATAGATGACCCATGCGGCTGAATCCAGGTTACAAGTATGACGACTAGCGCCATCCGCAAAACCTACGAACCACTTAGTTGAAATCTCTAACAATCACCAGGTAATATAAGAACACTAACCAGCTAACCATTGTACATAAAATTACATACAATAAAAATACAAGAAAAAGCACTAAGCCTAGGCATAGTAGTTCTTCAGTCTTCGTCGAACAGGTTTAGAATTGAGATAGGTTCGAATTCCATGCTCAACGACATATAGATCTATTCCTAGTATAGATGACCAGGAACATGCGTCACACAATTATTTTAACAAAGAAGTATATATGACAACCTCTTTCGAAGAAGAGTTTGCATCAATATGCGCAGTTTCGATGACGTCAGGTTTTGTAGAGACATTGATAGAACCAACATTTTCTTCCACTCTCATGTCAAACTCCTGGTTTTCAATTCTACTTAGCTCAGGAAGGAAGTAGGATCTATGGTGAATATCTTCATAGATCTTCACCCACCCACTCATGGCTTCCAAAATGGCTTCATCCGAAGGAAAAATCATGTCTAAGAAGTCATCAAAATGTAAAGATTTCTCTGTAGAAGTAGGCAGATAGGATTCTTCCAACTCCTCAAATACCGAAGAAGGATTCAGAATAGGATCAGTAGTCATATTAATGATAGCTTGGTAATCCACTTCCACTGTAGATAATGGCACTTGAGGTTCATGACGGGTAGGAAGGACCTAAGGATCAATTCTATCGACAAGCCTTGTGATAGACTTACCCACACTCGTAGAACCTAGATAATTTATTGGGGCTAGGATATCAAAAGTTCCCATTAACGATGAATACATTCTATCCCCCAAGATCTTCGTAGCAATTTTGACCTAATCAACCAATGGTACGGTGGAATCATTCGTTTCCAAACGGCCTCTTCGAGCAAAATTGAGATGGTCAACAGTAACCAACTTTCCTTCATGTGGAAAAACCACTACTCGAAGAAAAACCGAGGCAATTGCACACATAGTGTAAGTCCATATTCTCCCCAGAAGAAAGTTATAGTCCAATGGAGCATCAATCACCTCTACTTCAACAGAAACATCCTTCCCTACCAAATTAATCTCAAAATATGGCAGGATACCATCATGTAGATAGAAAGACCTCTCGTCAAAAATAGTAAGCAAGGTGTTTGACGGAACAAGTTTTGGGGAACCCAAATCCTTCCAACAAGAAAATACATAACACATGTGTAATCAACCTCATCAACAAATGTACTCCCAATGGTTTTACCACCATGAACGACATCTACTGATAAGTCCACATGATACGGTAGGCGCATATTGACATTTGACAAATTGAACTTTGCCATTAGAATCGAGGAACCCATACTTCCTAAAGTTTCTAAAAGGGAATCCCACTGAGAAGGATAGCTCTGAAGCACTTCCAACGTGGACATTGCACAAGGTTTTTGGTACAGATATTCCTTTTTAAAGATACCTTTTAGTAATTTGGGCATTGGATCAACAGGTTTCTCGATTGTGAGAGGGTTAGAGGTTTCACCAACAGACTTACCCTTCTCAGGATCCTACGTCTCATAATTTTTATTCCTTGTCTAGAGCAAGGTATTATATCTTACCATGTTCATATAATTTTGGTTAGGAGGGGCACCAGAGGTGCCCCTAGCTACATTAGAAACTGAAGCTGCATTCTGTCCTTGGGGAAATGGATCCTTCAAGACAGTCGGTTGTTGAGTTTTGAGTAGCTTCTTAGCTTGATCAATGAGAGGGAATTAATGAGTTAAGTGATCTCCCTAGAAAAACTTGTAAGGAAACTTAACCCTTTTTCTATCCTTTTCCCCCCATTAGCACTGTTTGCGGGATCTGGCTTGTTTTGATTTCCCTCACCTTTCCTCCCCTTCTTCTTTTTCCCACTGGGCTGCTAATTGCTAGTTTGGGAATATTGTGCAAAAAAATTTGCATTTTGGGGCGAGGGGGAAACCTTTGCTACCTTTGTTGTAGACTGCTTAATGGACAACTCATGGAGCAGTTTGGCCAATGACTCTACAGTGGCAGAATTCAATGAACCAACCATGCCATCAGCATAGGGTCTGGGATTGGGTTTCTCAACACTATGGGTTTACCGCGGTTCCTCAAGTATGATTTCATATAATATCCTAGACTAAGCATATATCAAATCCATTTGTTGGGCCCTAAGGATTGCCTCTTCTTCAGTGGTCACCTCCGAACTGAATGCATCCTTAGATATATAAGGCAACAAAGATTTAAGGAACCACTCTAACAGAAACTTGGGGGGGATAGTGGCTTTTATGAGCCTCTTCTGTCTTCGCCACTCTTGGATATGATCTAAAATGTGAGTGGCTTTGTCTTTCCTAAAGGTAGACAAGAGGTTTGTGTCGGCGTCGTACCAAATAGGAAGCTAGAAGTGGTTCAAAAACACATTTTCTAAGTTCCAAAAGCTGCCAAACGCAACATAGGGAAATTCAATATACCACTTTGCTGCAACACTAGTCAAAGATATTTGGAAAAACCTCAAAGAGCGCCACAAATGAAAAGTGGTAACATGGGCACTTGGGTCCTCTCCAGCTTTTCCCTCAAACTTTGGAATGTCCGAGGGTAAATTGGTAGGGACATGTGGCTAGGAAGCATTATGATTCACCGAGTCATTCATTAACTTAGACAAATATGACAAGTTTAACGTTGTCAAGAAGGGAAGTTTGGGCCTAACCGAAGCTTGAAAAGCATAAGTCTGGGAGGTAGAAGGACTTTCCCCCTGGTTCCCAAACGTGAAGGTGGGTTTTCCCCCAGCCACCAGTTGTGAAGTAGTTGGACTACTTTGAAATGGATTCCACCCATAAGCCAGTGGATTAATTGTGTGTGGCACAGTGTGTGTGGTTTGTGCCTCTCCAGATGAAACTGGAGTCTGAAAAACCGGAGCAGTTATCCCTCCTCTAAAAAGCGAGAAATGAGAGTTCATAAATGGGTTTGAAATCGTAGTTTTGAAACCCTGACCATAAGATTTAGTGTTTCCAAACTACATCCCCACATATGCAGGTGTAGGGCCTACATAAGGAGTGGATGGGGGAATATGCCCCCCATTCCACGGCAAACCCTGGACAAATGAAGAGGATCTAGCAGGACCACTATGAGCAGTATGCGTGAAAGAGAGGGAAGAAAAAGGTACACTAGGGATCCCAGTGACCACCCGACTAGAAGGGCCTACTACATTCGAGGAAGCCGGTGGTTGAACCACCTAACTACTTGGAGTTAAAGGCATAGAAGATATATTTGTTCTAGGAGCACCAAACGAGGGAGGTGGAACTCCTTTAGCCAAAATGGCTGAAATGGGGGTAGATGGACCCTCTATAGACAATCACAGGGTTGTTTAAGTTAGTAAGAGGTGAATTAAATTTTCTTGCAAACTCATTAGGCTGCAAGTATTCTATCTCCACTACTGTTGTATCAACCTAGTTTTTTTAAGTTTCAGTTCACCTGATACTTCACTGACTCCTACCGGTTCGAATGAACCATCAGTACCTAATCTACGCCTTTGAGGGGGCGGTGGATGCTCCATAGTGATAACTGGGGGAAGGTTTTGCAACCTTCTTGACCTTCTAAGATGTTGTTCCTCCACAACTACATATTGACTCTTCACACACCTAAAGGCCGACTAAGCACAAACAAACAACACAACACTCACTACAAAATTTTCCTAAAGCCACAACAGACACAAAGGGTATAAGATATGCTTCCCAAAATAAATCTGAGAGACAGTTACTTGGTGTCCCTGTAGATGTTCTTAGGAACAAACAAAGGAATCACCAAACCGCCCTCCCACACCTTCTACCGGGGTTACCTTCCATGCCCGTCCAAGGTAGACCAAAAATAGACTTCTGGTATACTTGTGTATGAACCCTAGATATCAAAGAGACTAAAGGCTACCACAACTATACTGATAGTATGGGGGGACAGTCGCAAGCCTAATTCGTATGCATGGGTAGGGTAGCAAATCTCGAAACCCTATCAACACTGGCACCGCATGGGGCCCAAGAGGTGGTATTGATAGAAGTCCCCAGATGCGTAAAAATCTTAGTCTATGCTCAAATGAGGAATCGAAGGGTTATCTCCTCAGTCTAGGTCCTCACGCGGTCTCGTGCTTAATTCATGTTTGAGAGGATCTTCCCATATACAATCAACATAGAAGAGGATTTACCTAGTTATTATCGAGCTACGTCTGAAATCAAACACTTGTGGAGAGTTCAAAAACCTAATCCACAAGTCTAGCCTAAGCTAGTTGGTGTAAGAGCCTAAAAAGAAAAACTTACTAATAATTTTTAATTATATCGTTCTTTTTAGTAGGTTGTTTTTAGTCAGAGGAAACTGGCGCGAAACTAGTGTGTTGTTATAGACTCAATAAGAGAAAGCAAAATGATGCATAAAAGTCAAATTTCAAAGTAACTTACAACCACTAAGCCAACTTTTTCTTTTATTTTTGAAAATGAAATTTAATGAATTTAAAAACTGAGTATGAGAAACTTCAAGACTTTTATAAAGAATTTTTGAACTTTTTATTGAAAAATAGCAAAAAGACAATACTAAATGCAACCTAATGCAAAGCATACAATGTTTTTATCTTTTCTTTTAAAAAAACTTCAAAAATCACAATGCAACTGAATGCACACTTGAGAAAAATTGATTAATCTAAACATATAAAGGTGAAATGAGGAAAAAGGATCCCAAAGTGACCTACTTTAACCAAAAGGAAGAAGACTAGAACAAACCCTGACATGGAAAAACTAAAAAACTTGAAAGTCTACTAGATCCACAAAGAGATGAGTGACAAACTGAGACTACAGAAAGTAGTACAAAGCATAAAGCATTCAAGGACTTGATCACTGACCCCAAACACAAGCACTCAACCTTACAAACCAAGCAGGAGGACCACCAACACTCACTAATGCAAGAAAATCAAATATAAAATATCAAGTACTTGATGAAATCAAGAACACGATGTGACATATAGACCTCAGGCTCACAGAGTCATGTCATAAGTAGAACCTCACAAACAACCAAAAAGCCAAAAATTAGGGACAAGCAAACCCTACAAGACCAAAATACTGCTACAGGAAACACACGACTATCTATACAGACAACCTGCGTACGACACACGGTTGTCCAAGAGGAAACCCACGTGTACACAGTGAAACACATGACTGTTTAGGAAGACAACCCACGCGTGCTTCTAATATTTTTCAAAGAAAAATACTAGCAACAAGGATCTGGACAAGGAAAACTATGAATCAAAGGCCAAAAACTGACTGAACACATCCAAAATAAAAAAAGAAGCAAAGGCTGGTAAGGGAACCTAAATAATGGACCCATAGCAAGCTAGACTCCCTAGTGGAGTTACCAATTCTGTTGTCCAGGAAAATACACCCATGTAACCTAGGGTCTGCGGTTACCAACTTACTAAGACATGTGTAAACAATCATCTTATCTAAGAAATGAAATAGGAATAGGAATAATGCTTGACTTACCCATTTTATGACGGTTGATCCAAGCTTGGTATTCTCCTCTTTCGATCTCCTTCAAATCTTCCAGGGCTTCTCCAATTCACCTGTAAACAACAAATTCTTACAACAATATCTCATATAAATATGTCAATGGTTAGTGAAATTCATATTCATAATAACATAATTGAAAAAATTCATAATCCATCATATATGAGAAAGCAACAACACAAAGATTGGAAGAAGAACTTCTTTTATTAATAAATAGATAATGGTGAGAATACAACCCGGCTTTTGAGAGAAGGACTCCTCTGCAAACTGACGACACTGAGTTCTGCAACTCCAAGAGTCTGAAGGCACACCACCAGCATAACTTTTCTCTTCTAGAATTGATTGATTTGCCCCATCCCAAGGCCTTTATTTATACATGGGGAAATAGAGTAGTTTCGAAGGTTAGGGTGGTTGACACAGTTGAGATGGTTATGGATTAAGGCCCAACTGATCTCGACAAATCATGATTAATATTTTTTAACATTGAATTAAGGTACACACGAGTATTTATATAGGAAAGGTGCATATGACACGCTCCTTTCTCAAATGGAAAACCATGTGTTCTATGTACATGTGGGTTGCAATGCAAATAGTCACGTATGACACACGGGTTGCAATGCAAATAGTCATGTGTTCAACCCTAAATTCAGAATAAAAATATATGAATATGGTAAGGATTTTATGTATCAATGGTCATGCACATCTATAGTGTCTAGGAAAATTCAATCCAAATTGTCCTTTTTTGTCCCAACATAATGGATGTCAGTACTCGGACGGAGAAGTGTCATTTTGGTTGATAACAGTATTAGTTCAGTTACCTGATCAAGAAATACTATCATTGATTTGCATTTGCTAGAGATGCAGAGTGGTCATGGACAAAGGAAGTAAGCATCAGAGTCAAGAAAAAACAAGAGAAATTTATAGTTTTGATGTGTTAGTCCAGGACAAATCTGTAATTTTGCATGCAAGAGGAAGTTAGAGTTCAGGGGCACGGTATAGGAAAAATGTACTTTTTTTTGCATGTACAACAATGATGTTTCTTATACATGTACATCGAGAGGCCATCTAAGGGCCTTCTATTTTTGTATTATAACTTTCATGATATAAAAAATATTTCATATCAAGGCTCCTGATATCAGTATAGTTCAGTCTTATGTGTGATCATACATGTGTGGCCAAGAATGTTTCTATGTGTAATGTTCCCAATTTTTGACAGATTTTATGTTCGCATGGAGATATAAGTTATAAATTTGAGAACAATGTGCAATTACAATATTGCATAATGACAACAATGTACATTTAATTTTTTTTCCACGATCAAATTGCATATACAATGTTAAATTGTATTCACAAAAATGAAACATACATAACACACATAAGCACCGAGCACACCTAAGCAATTGACCCAACTAAGTGGAATACAAAAGCACCTTACCCACATAACAACCTAACAAACATTTAACGGATGCACGGAATTGACACACCTAAGTGATGCACCTGTGTGGTCTACATAAATGAAATTGGTGTTTGGCATGATGTCTTTCATCTAGCGAATATATGGGATACACATCAAACCTAAAAGTATAAGGTTGATTCAAATAATGGTTAAGATTCTTTATTGGTGTATCTACAGCACATTATTTTATCATTTTGTTACTGTACATGGCATTTGATGAATCACCTTGAGGACCAACTTTGGAAGAGATGAAATTTATGTGTGATTTTATTATAGTTTAAATTTATTAGAGAAGTACTACTTTGAATCTTGTTTTATATTTATGTTTATGTATTGAAGTATATTTATTTACCTATGTCAAATCTGAACTAACCCTAAATTTAATAGTATACACAAAAATAATTACAAATGACTTGAATACTTTAAAGAACCATTCTTGAGTTGTTAATTAGTTGTGCATTATTGCTCATTGTTATTGTTCTACCTCTTTCTAAAAGGTAAGTGACGAACTTGAGTCCACAAGTTTTTATTTGATTGACTTGGACTTGAACACAGAGTTTGTATATCAAGGCATTGTATGGAAAAAGAGTATGAGAAACACCATGGTTCTCTAGCTTGACCCTTTGCATGACGAATACCTTTGTGTGACGAATGTGACTAGTAATGAATGTGATAAAACTCTTGTGTACTTTATTGGCCCTATTATTTCCATAGCATTATTTTATAAATTTATCTAAATTATATTTATTGTATGCTCTAGTGTAAAACTTTACCCAGTAGTATGGTAAAACAGTTAGATTAAGAGGAATACTCAGAGCACATTATACTAATAACGTCTTGGTACATCGAACACTTCCTCCTTGCTTGATTGACCATTATGGAGTTTTTGTTAAGCTCTTTTGTGACTCCTAAAAGAATGAAAATATTGTCAAGCGTGCTTGCATCATTTCAAGCTCGTTAAAGTATTTGAAAGGGTTTCCATGTGGCCTCGTTTATCTCCTTTTTTGGACCACAAAGAATATTAAAATAAAATGACTACCCTAGCACCTTCCAAGTAGGAACATTTCCCTTTGTATCCTTTTATGCTTTGTTGGACGTTGGGACCGAATATACCAAAAAAACTCATTATGGGTTGTATTTAATCTCTTTTCCATCCCTCTCATCAAGAAAAGATTGCCGAGCAAACTTGGTTTCGTTCATGCTCGTAAAAGTATTTGAATGACTGTCCTGTCAATATAGGTTTAACCTTTTCTGGCCTGTTTGGACTACCTATGGTAAAGACGTCTCTCTTCCTCTTTTGGTTGAGAGAGTTCTTCTTTGTACATGTTTATCCTTTTTTAGGATTAGGAGACTACCACAGATTAAGTTATCATATGTGTATCATTAATTTTATAGTTCAATAACATAACAACTATTCTATTGTATTTTTTCCAGTTGGAGCACAATTCCGTATACAAAAAATTGCATAGACTATTCCATAACCATATTGGAGCATTCACGTGGCACCCAAGCTTGAGAGATGTAAGAATGATAAGGATTTCCAATATTTTGAATGATGAGTTGAACTTTATAGCATAGAAATTTCAACATGTTGACAAATTTATATGGATGGGTAATTTCAAATGTTTCCCTTCTTTTCAAATGTTGATATAAATTATGCCCCTCTTGATTGGAAGGGTAAAGTTTAGATTTTAAATTTTTTTTGAAGGGAAATTTTAACTTTACACTTATGGGAAGGGATGTGAAGGGTTCAATTTTGAACGCTACGTGTAGGAGCCAACGAAATCTAAAATCACTTCCTGGTTTGGTTTTTGGACCCCAACCTTGAATTGGCCATGCATCCTTGAACGACTTTTGCAGGCCTACTACAAGTCACCATAGAACGTTGACCAAGGATCTAATGGATGAACCGTTGGATCCTTTGGGATCATGGCATGGGATTATGGCTAGGGTTTCCTCCCACTCGACTCCACATGGGTTGGGCATGCCTCTAGACCATATTTTGAAAACTAGGGTTCCTCCCCAATGGGGTCCATGCAACCTTGGAAACGGTGCACCAGCCCTGCAAAACCCTGTTCCAGGAGGCTGGGGGTAGCGTTCCCATTGCTTCCATGCAGAAACACACTTACATGTGTCGACATATTTGGAAATCACCACCCAGTTTGGTTTTTGGACCTCGACCTTGAATTGGCCTAGGCGTTCTTGAATGGCTTTTGCAGGGCTACTACAACTCACCATAGAATGTTGATTGAGGATCTGATGGATGAATTCTCAGTTTCGTTGGGATCATGGCATGGGATTATGGCTAGGGTGGCCTTCCCCCTGACTCCACACAACCCAAGTATGCCTCTAGGCCACATTATGCAAACTAGGGTTTCTCCCAAGTGGAGTGTAAGCATAATTACCCAATCTCATTCAATATTGCCATTTGGATCCTCTCTGTTGCTAATTTCCTCCATCAATATCTCTTGCTCGTAATGAGGCAAGAAGTAACATACCTTGGTTGAGTTCTCATTTGAAATTATCTGTAGATGGATGTTCGTTCCAACAATCAATTTTGTGAAGTGATAGATTATAGAACCTGGTCTGTAATCCATGAATAAATTCCCACTACTTCTTCTTGATTTCCCATATAGTTTAAGATATTCACCCTCAACCACCATCGATCCAATAGGAAATTCATTACCTCAACATCAATCAATGATCTGTTCAGGATTTGCTTACCTTGAATGCATCGTGCCAACCAATAATTTGTGTCCCATTCATTGTATTTTGGGGCAACAACTACAGATATGTGTCCTAATTGTACAAGATCCGAGATATAGTCATAGTCTGTCGAAATTGCTGATTGACCCTCCTGTTGTTTCAATGACTACACGTGGGTCTACTGTAAGTGACACACTATCCCAATTATCAACCCAATCCATGCATTAGCATTTATCCCATTCACCACTGCTACAAGGGCTGCAAAAGCAAGCAAGTTTTCGCGTCCATATTTCAAATAGGGGGTTTTTTGAGCTTCGAATCGAATTAAATCCACATGTTCTGTGTACTATGTCACAACTATAGGAACGAGATCGATCTATGTCAACCATATGCCAAAAATTCCTGGCTGGTATTCCTGCCTTGTTCATGTATGTTGCACTGTTGCACTTTAGTTCGGTCTAACATTGTTGCAGAGCACAATTGAACTATGGATTCTGCATCTTTGATATGGGGGTTTTGGGTAAACCTCATCTCCTCCCTTCATAGTGTAGTCTTGATGCATGCACTGGCCCCGTCATGCTCACCTTTGCCGTGCTCGGTCTCAAAGTAGTTCCATATATGCGGAACATTGTAAGTCTTATGTAACATACTCATCCATTGGAAGAATCGGGAATTTTTGAACTGGCCCTCACAACCATCTGACCATATCCAATGCTGATCCATCTATATATCTCCCTCCTTTAGCTAATCATTGAAAATTCGAAAACAATGTTGCACATAATGCAGATCATGGCATCTGTCATCACTTATGTAAAAGTTTGTCTCCTTCTGTATTATCATGTTGTTAATGCTGCTCTCATGGCCATGCCTATACGTAATATGTACCATGATGCTAACTTGGTCGAAATGGTAGTATTGACTCTGAATTTCATTTTTTGGCTGAAGGGTGTAGTTTTTTGCAAAATCCACAATTGACAATATGGTCCCAATGGGAAGGTTGTCCCTGCATTTTCTATACTACTCATCATGCCATCGCGCTACATGAACATGTTGAACATACTACTTGGTTTTCTTGTAGAACTCCGTAAAAAACTCACATACTCGTACCTGTTTCCATGAAAACAAGGGTCATATTAGAATGTGACCTTTAAATAATGTATATGTAGAAAATGAACATGTAAGAGGGAAAAAACGCAATAATAATTTTCACCTGTGACTTCACCAATGCAATATTTTTACTTTCCTTCACACTATTTTATTGATAGGTTACGTACTTAAAGCTCTGCATATCCATGCTCATATTTCCAATTTGATGCTCATCGTGTGCTCATTGCTTCCATGAATGCAATGGTTCAAAAGAGAAATCCCACTGCACCTAGAAAAATTCCCGTAAAGACATGATTTTCCATAGTATTTTTGTCCTTCATGCCTTGGACACATGATGCTGACGATAAAATCACTCGATGCATTCGGTGGTATTACAGATTCATTGCAGCCCTGCTCAAGGTTAGTATGCAAATCACAAAATATATGTTTATATGTGTCATAAAAATATTCATATTCTACATGGTATCTACAACAACATGTGTTTCGATCAATGCATATATGAACGTACCATGGTTTACATTTATCAAAGGACCTTTGGCCTAGGTTCAATTGTGTTTGCTCATTCCTGAATCTCTCATAGACTTCAGTCCATGTTGTGTCAAGGAAGTCTTTGATGTGGAGTTCACGTTCAGTAGAACCTTTTATTAGCTTTAGCACATCTCTTTGGTTAGATGAAGGTCTGTTATGATCATGCCAGAACATTTGTACTAAGTCCTTAACAACATCAATTAGCTTCATATCTTGACGAGGCAACCTACCGACAAAAGCTTGACAATATTTTCCACCTAGAGTATGAATATTTTCTCTTATAACAGAGTACTTCTTCATAGTTTTTCTATTTAATTTAAGTATGTGAGAAGTTTATGAAAGGAGGAAACGTTTCCGTGTGGAATTTCTTACAATTGATTATGATAACACACGATGAGCTGCACAAATATCTTTAGTATGATACGTCTTCCCAATCACGTTAAAAGTAGATTGGAGATTTATAACAATATGATTTTTAGCCTCTGAAATTCTAACCATATTTATGCCCAGAATTCTCCTAAAAACAACTTAACAATTTGACTTTAACAAACATAGTAATAATTGACATTTGCTTGCATCGCCTCTAGATTCAAAATATTCCTTCAATAATTTGCTACATTTCCAATCGATAGTTTGTTTGGGAAAATTACCTTCAAGGCCTGATAGACAACTTTCATCCAAATAGATACGTCTAGGATTCCTTTTTCTTTCACTAGACACTCAAGGTAGGGAAGGTGGACATGAGTTATGAATCCCAGGGCTTCTTTGTTGTGGTGCTTCATTCACATGTTGGTCCATATTGGGAGTGTGCTCGACATGGTTGTGGTCTTCTTGAAGATATTTCAAATTAATCATTGCTCCTAGGTCTAATGCTTGATACTCAACGTATCTCAATATATCTATGTCTTCAAGAGCTTCAACATGGCTTGTTGATAGATTGTTAGTTGGAGACCATGTTGATGTTGTAATTTGAGTTGGGTCTGTTGGATGCAACTGCTTCACCCGTGGTTCAAAATTATAGGTTTTTATGTGATCAACTCTATTAGGATTGGTCGTAGTATCAGTGGAAATGTCTGGACCATGTCTCACTCTCTCCATTGCCAACCTAGCCTTTTCTCTTACCTCATTTTCCTTTTCAATGGGAATATTCCTTCTAGTTTTTCTTCCTCTGTTACATGAGTTTCCCATATCCAAAAGTTTCTTTATCAAAACTATGAGGTCTACCCCTGCATAAGAAGCAACAAATAAGTTATTAGTTCCATTATACAAGAAACATGATGCGTTCCAACATAATTAACTAAATTACAAATATGTTAGTATGGTAATTATTACCATTGATACAAAATGTTAATTAAAGGTTTCTCTTTATGTTTGAACTAAAGTTTCATTTCTATACTCTATTTGAGTCAAGTAAAGAGAGTCAATTTTGTAGGTATTACAGCTATAAGATTATGACTTCCTTTGTGTTCAAAAAGTATTGGAATTCACAAGAAGATCAGTGAAATATTCTTCATTTCCAGCACCTTCGGACGAGATGAAATTACACTTAATATGCCACATTAGTTGTGAGGGAAGACACAAGTTGGTGTTTGGATTTCTTGGGAATAAATTACACTCATTAAGTTACAAGTTAACTAAAGAGAAACAAATTGGCTAATTACACAATGAGGAGGTTGCAAATCCCTCGAAAAAAGGAGAAATCATTGCGGTAGAGGCATCCCTGTCAAGCTCAAAGGCATGTTATGATAAATCTAGCATGAAGAGGAGAGCATCGACAAGTTGGTGAACTATTCAATATGGACCCTCTCCCATGATTGCTTCCAAGGTTTTTATACAAATTGAAGAGTCTCAATAGAGAACCTCATCTATGCCATCCTTGTGGGAAATCAAAATATATTCATGTGCAAATGATTATTGGTCTACATTGCATACTTCATCTTGTATAGAGAATATGGAAAACTTGGTGAACTATTCAATATGGACCCTCTCCCATGATTGCTTCAAAGGTTTTTTTTTTAATTTAAGAGTCTCAAGAGATAAATTCATTTATGCCATCATTGTGTGAAATAAAAATATATTCATGTGCAAATGTAAATTAGTTAACATTGCATACTTCATATTGTATGGAGAATATGAGACTTGTTTAGATGTGAAGTTGGGAATTCTTCTTGTGAAATTAATTGTTGTCTATGAGAGATATATTGTTGTAGGCATATGATAAAACATAAATCAATGAAATGATCTAAAATCTTGTGAATGAAAACAATTATTTACAATTCACCATACATATTCAAAATGATCTCTTCTTGCAATGAAAACTTGTAGTTTGAATGTATCCACTAACTTCCAAGACAACTGAATATGTTTGTTAGATTCTAAGAGAGATATTCTATCTAATAGATAAAAGAGTGTCCAATTGATGATTGAGTGCGAGAAAAATTGCAAATTTCGGTAGCACAAAATGCGTGAACAGTTGTAGAAAACCCATGAAAATTGGTAGCAACCCCAAGAATCCAGATCTCTATTTTTTTAACTAGCAACAGGTGCATGCATGCGTATTTATGAGTGCGCACGCATGTGCGTACTAACGTGTACGTGCAAAGAGGCGTGCCCACACTTCTACCTAACATTTACAACATTTAGTCACTAACATTTATCTCATTTAATGACTAACCTTCTTCAACAATGTCTTTGTATTCACACATGTACAAGTATTTTTACAATATATTCTTTACCACTACTTTATTCTTAGGCCCATGGGTGCCATTATGAGGTCTTAGGATCCTTAGCTATGGCTGGTGGAGGGTAAGGGAGGCCTCCAACACTGACCATCATCACCATCATAATCATCATCATAGTCATCATCATCATCATAATCATCATCATATTCATTGTCATCATATTCATCCTCATCATCATCATCATAGTCATCATCCTCATCATCATCATTGTCATCATCCTCGAATCAAACTTGGAATGGTTTCTTGTTATATATAAATAATGGGATAGATAAAGCTCTGTTAATAAGTCTTCAATTGTGTACTAAGAAAAATGCAGAGAGTGCTTGTGCGAGCTGACACGTCAAAATCATGGATGTGAGTTCCATGAGTAATTGAAATTGATAGCTACGATCAAGAAAGAAGAAAGCATTGGGCTCTATGGACTATACAAAAGCCTTCGTCTTTCAAATTTTATTGATGTGATGTTGGAGGGGCCACGCTGTATGGAGTATCAAATGGATTACTATAAATACCGATTACTAAATCTTGAAAACGGGTGAAATCTCATTACTAAATCTTGAAAATTGTCGAAATCTTTAATACACATATAAACACTCATTACACTGATGGCCGCACATTTTTTTGAATATTTCTGGTACTAGATGATCTATTCTATTCTATGGACTGTACATTTGCAGACATCGATGAACAACTGTCACATGAAAATAAACTCACGAGTCATGGCCACTACAGTATTGGAATTTTAATCACCCCAATACTTTGAAAACACCCTTTCTCAAAGGGTCATATTAATTTTTATAAGGTAAACCTCGCTATGTAAAAACCCTACTTTCTTGGTCATATTGATTGCTTTTACAAGTAAATTCTGCATTAACTAAGAATTATCAATTAAGATTCAAATATTTTTTTAAATTTATAGAAAAAGAGATTAACATATTTTTAAAAAGTTAAAGAGAAAGATATAAATTTCACATTTTATGAGACTTAAGTAAAACTTAGATATTATAGATATATATAAATAATATTTATTTTTAAAATAAATCATATCAACAAAGATACTATACTTTATGGATATGTTTATATAAAAATTAGATTAGTAAGAGATAAAATTTTATAAGTTCGGCAGCATTTATATAATAAATTCACTATCTTCAAGAACAAAAGCTCAACTAATCAACATCTTACCCCCTAGGACATCAGACAAGACTAAAGAGAGCACAAGATGAATTGAGACGACTTATCCCAAGAGGAACTCAAGGGATAACTAATTCAAGATGAAGTATATTTTCCATCATATCATAAAAAGTGCCAAAAATGCATTCTAAAAGGAGGTTGAGCTCATGCACTAAGCTCAGGCTTAGCTTTCTGCACTAAGCTCAAGGTCAGCTTTCATCATAATCATCGTCATCGTAGTCATCCTCCTCATTAAGCTCAGGCTTAGATTTCAGCACTAAGCTCAAGCTCAGCTTTCATCATAATCATCATCATCATAGTCATCCTCCTCCTCATCATCATAGTCATCATCCTCATCATCATCATTGTCATCATCATTATCATCATCATCATCATCATCACCATCATCATCATAATTGTTCCTCATCATCGTCATCATCATCATCATCATCACCACCAGGTCATCATCATCGTCATCATCATCATCATCATCATCATCATCATCATCCTCATCCTTATCATCATCATCATCATCATCGTTATAGTCATCATCATCATCATCATCATCATCATCCTCATCCTCATCCTCATCCTCATCATCATAGTCATCTTCATCATCATCATCATCATAGTCATCATCCTCATTATCATTATCACCATCATAGTCATCATCATCCTCATCATCGTAATCATCATCATAATCATCGTCATCATAGCTATAGTATTCATGATCATCATCATCACCGTCATCATCGTCATCGTCATCATCATCATCATCATCATCATCATCATCATCATCATCATCATAGTCATCATTGTCATCATCATCATCGTCGTCGTCGTCGTCATCATCATCATCATCATTGTTCATCATCATCGTCATGGTCATCATCATCATCATCCTCATCATCGTAATCATCATCATCATCATCATAATCATCGTCATCATAGTTATAGTCATCGTGATAATCATCATCATCATCATCATCATCATAATCATCATCATCATCATCACCATCATTGTTCATCATCATTGTCGTCGTCATCATCATCATCATCATCATCATCATCATCATTATCATCCTCATCATAGTCATCATCCTCATTGTCATCATTGTCATCCTCCTCCTCCTCATCATCATTGTTCATCATCATTGTCATTCCATTGTCATAATCCTCATCATCATAGTCATGGTCATCATCATCATTCTATTGAAAATGCTTGAAAATAAAATCAAAGGAAAGTTTCAACTAAACCTATCATCATCATCATCATCATCATCACCAGCATTGTTCATCATCATTGTCATTGTCATCATTATCATTGTCATCATCATCATCATCATCATCATCATCCTCATCATCATCATCATCATAGTCATCATTATTGTCATCCTCCTCCTCCTCCTCATCATCATTGTTCATCATCATCGTCATGGTCATCATCATCATTCCATTGAAAATGCTTGAAAATAAAATCAAAGCAAAGTTTCAACTAAACCTATCGTCATTGTCATCATCATCATCATCGTCATTGTTCCTCATCATTGTCATTGTCATCATCATCCTCGTTGTCATCATCATCATCATCACCATCATCGTCATCATCCTCATCCTCATCCTCATCCTCATCATCATAGTCATCATCCTCATCATCATCATTGTCATCATCCTCATCATCAGCATCACCATCATTGTTCATCATCATCGTCATCATCATCATCATCATCATCATTATCATCATCATCGTCATAACCATGATCATCCTCCTCCTCTTCCTCCTCATCATCATCCTCAACCTCATCATCATCATCATAGTCATCATCCCCCTCATCTTAATCATCATCATCCTCCTCATCCCCATCATCATCATCATAGTCATCATCCTCATCATCATCATTTTCATCATCATCATGTCATCATCATCATCATCACCATCATAGTCATCCTCATAATCATAATCATTGTCATCATAGTCATACTATTCGTGATCATCATCATCATCATCATCATCATTGTTATAGTCATCATCATCATCATCATCATCATAGTCATCATCATAGTCATCATCATCGTCGTCATCATTGTCATGGTCATCATCATCATCATCTTCTTCATCATCATCATCTTCTTCATCATCAATATCATCATCCTTGTCATCGTAATCATCATCATCATCATCATAATCATTGTCATCATATTCATAGTCATCGTGATCATCATCACCACCATCATCATCATCATCCTCATCACCATCATCATCATCATCATCACCATCATTGTTCATTATCATCGTCATCGCCGTCATCATCATCATCAACCTCATCATCATCATCATCAACCTCATCATCATCATCATAGTCATTATCCTCATCATCATCATTGTCATCATCCTCCTCCTCCTCATCATCACTGTTCATCCTCGTCATTCCATTGCAAATGCTTGAAAATAAAATCAAAGCAAACTTTCAACTAAACCTATCATCATCATCATCATCATCATCATTGTTCCTCCTCCTCCTCCTCCTCCTCCTCCTCCTCCTCATCATCATCATCATCATCCTCCTCCTCCTCATCACCATCATTGTTCATCATCATCATCATCATCATCGTCATCATCATCGTCATCTTGATCCTCATCATCGTCATCATAGTCATCATCCTGATCCTCGTCATTGTCATAATCACCATCATGATCATCATCATTGTTCTTCATCATCAATGTCATCATCATCATCCTCGTTATCATCATCATCGTCATCACCATCATTGTTCATCATCATCATCCTCATCATCATCATTGTTGTCATCAACATCATCATCCTCATCATTGTAATCATCATAATCATTGTCATCATAGTCATAGTTATCGTGACCATCATCATTGCCATCATTACCATCATCATCCATCATCATCCTCATCATCATCATCATTGTCATCATCCTTATCATCATCATCATCACCATCATTGTTCATCGTCATCATCATCGTCATCATCATCATCATCATCATCATCATAGTCATCATCCTCATCATCATCGTTGTCATCCTCCTCCTCCTCCTCATCATCGATGTTCATCATCATCGTCATGGTCATCATCATCATTCCATTGAAAATGCTTGAAAATAAAATCAAAGCAAAGTTTCAACTAAACCTATCATCATCATCATCATCATTGTTCATCATCATCGTCGTCATCATCATCATCCTCATCATCAGCATCATCAGCATCGTCATCGTCATCATCATCATCATCCTCATCCTCATCATAATAGTCATCATACTGATCATCATCATCATCATCGTCATCATCATCATCATCATAGTCATCATTCTTCTCCTCCTTCTCATCATCATCATCATCATCATAGTCATCATCATCATTGTCATCATCCGACATCATCATTATCATCACCATCATAGTCATCATCATCCTCATCATCGTAATCATCATCATAGTCATCATCATCATAGTCATACTATTCGTGATCATCATCATCATCATCATCATCATCGTCATCATCATTGTCATGGTCATCAACATCATGGTCATCATCATCATCGTCATCATCATCAACATCATCATCCTCATCATGATGTTGATGACCATGACAATGATGATGACTATGATAGTCATGGTCATCGTGATCATCATCATCATCATCATCCTCATCCTCCTCATCACCATCACCATCATTGTTCATCATCATCGACATCGCCATCATCATCATCATCATCGAAGTCGTCGTCATCATCCTCATCATCATCATCATAGTCATCATCTTCATCATCATCATTGTCATCCTCCTCCTCCTCCTCATCATCATTGTTCATCATCTTCATTCGATTTCAAATGCTTGAAAATAAAATCAAAACAAAGTTTTAACTTAACATATGCGCGCATGCGTGTTTAATGTGTACGCTCTTAGAAGCATGATCGTGCTTCTAGTGCGTGCACGTTACGTTTTAAACTACGCTCATGCGTGATTTAATTTTAGAATTTTTCTAGGCACTTTTTTTCCAACCTACGTGGCGGATGACTTGGCTACTTTGGTTTTAGGTTCGGGTTGCCAAACCAAGTGGTTTGGACTGTCTTATGCCATAAAACATGTTTTGTACCACTTCTTCTATTTCGTGCATGATTTTTCATATGCCACGCTTGTCCAGTGCTAATGAAAATTCACACACTTGTGTAACTCTGTCTGTAGATTCTGAATATGTAATTTTTATTTAAATCTATTATCGTTTTTCTATTTTTTATTTAATTTTAAATGTACTAACTCCAATCTAATACAAAAGATAAGCTATTTGCTTTGGCTATAAATTTTGATTGGCTCACCTATTTAGAAAACGAAAAAGAACCCGCACAAGAAGACACAAAGACCTACATCCTAAAAAAAAATATCGTTCATTGATTATGTTAAGACCAAAATGTCGTGGACCAATGCTCGACCTTGTCATTTTAGGGCATCACTGACTTCCTTAGTTTAATATATATATATATATATATATATATATATAGAGAGAGAGAGAGAGAGAGAGAGAGAGAGAGAGAGAGCACATAAATAAATATGGAAAAATAATGCTGCATGTTATAGCTGATTTTACCACACATGGTGAAACACACTTTTATGGCCTTCCCTGTCCCTCTGCAGACTCCTTAGACCCCATGGACCATTTTTGTACCTTTGATGTTTCCAAGATCATCCCTAAAAACATGCAAAAATTGCCATCGTACATCGGGAGGTGTGCAAAATCCAAATTCTTTTGGAGTTTTCCTTGATGTGGATCCAACTCACTTGTCTCTTGGCCTTCCATATGCCTTGAAAATGCTCAGATTCGACCTTCCATTACCCCATTGAAGAAGTATATAAGGAACCCTTTGGATACATTGAAGGCATGAGGAATTAAAGAGCAAGAAAACTATAGTCCATTATTGTCGAAGCTTATACTTGAGTCTGCATCCCTTTGTCCCTTGGAGCACTTTTGTGTTCTTCCCAAGCTTGCCTTTTGCTTGTGAGCTAGCTATCAAGAGATGGAGGATTGAAGTGGTGGAGGCCCAAGTGGGGGACTCAGTTTCTCCGATTCGCAGACATGCCGACAGAGGTTGTCACTATTGTAATCTCTGTTTTATATCAATAGAAATATCTTTTCCTGTCTAGTAATGTGTATTTAATGAGTATTTTATCCATGGATGCTTTTAAATGCTTATATGTTATTGATTATATATGCTAGAGTAGGTCTAACACGATTATATATAGCATGCTTGTCTTGTTTGCTGAGTGTTGAGATAGCAATCCATCAATACAAGCTGGAGTTGGAAAGCTCAACAGGGATCTACATCAACTGTCCGGAATAAGGTACGAATTGAGATCCTTTAGTGTTAGATATTTTGTTTCTCTTGCATATAGGAAAGGATTAATTTCTGGAGTCAAGCTGTCTGTTGTGGTACCCCAAGCCATAGGAATTTCTCTCCGTAACAGAATTGGCGACTCCCTTGGGGAGTTCCTAGTCATTTTTTCTTTGGGGGTTTTTATCGGCATTCAATGTTCTTGAATTGCTCTCATTTCTCTGTTTCTGAGTCGGGTTTGGGGGCATGTTTTCCTGGTAGTGTCTGATAGGTGCGAATTTTGTCTCAGCTTATCTGTTTTCCTTCAATTTTATATCTTTTTCTTCCTATACACGAGTTTCTGCCTCATAGTCACGTGTACACGTGATTTTGACTGAGATTTTCACGTATATACACGGGTTTTCTACACACAGTCACGTATGCCCTAAGTTTGGCCTTTTTAGAGGAATATTGAGTGTTGCTGGGTGAGTTTTGATGATTGTTGAGTCCCCTTAGATGCTTCTAGAGTCTGTATACACTCCTGTTTCTGACCAGAGACACCTTTTAGGGTAATTTTTTTTTTAAGAATGTTCTTGTCATTGCATTTTCGATTTTTTGTGGTGGGATTAGTGCATTAGGTCTCTTTTACCTTAGTGCTTTGTTTGGGTGCTGTTTGATAGTGCTTGCAGAATCTAGGGGTGGTATATTCATTCTTTTTCTTTATTATCTTATTTTTATTCAAAAATTTCAAAAATATTTCCTTCTTTGCATCATTATGCATCATTGCACTTTGCATCTTGCATGGTACTTGCACTAGGTTTGCTTAGAGAAGTATTAGTCAGTATTTCATATAGGAATGATTGCATTTGTCATTTGAAGAAATTTTTGCATTTCACGTAGTAGCATACCCTGTTTTTCATTTGATACAATGCATTTGCATTGATTGTTAGGTGTGCATTTTACTTCATGTTTGCGTCATAAAACCATTGGTTGCAGGATCATCTACCTTTTTGAGTAATAAGACACATAAAATCAATGCTTAATTAAAATGGATTACACTATTTTCTTTGATAGGGTACACCAACAAGATTAGGTTTTAGGGTCTTGGAATAGTTCATTGTGAGTAAATTCTCCAAGACCACTAAACAACAACATGTATGTGTCTGTCCAGGTGAGAGTGTGAAATTCCTTGGTATAATTAGTGTTTCTCGGGATCCTCCTCTTACAAGGGAGTTAAGCATGAGGCAGTGTGAGTGGTTATTGATTGCGATGAGCCCTAGACATAACTGAGTAGCACCAGAGATATTTCCAGGATTGTATTTGTATCTGGGGGCTCTTTCTAGAGTTTTGGGCTTTGCTACCCTGCCCATACGATCAATCCCTCCTGCGACTATCCGCCTGAGCATTGATTATATTGAGGTGACCTTAGTTGCCTTACCTAGGTTATCGAGGGGGTACTTTGTAGGGGTTATTCTGCAGGTGTCCCGGCCAGGTTGGGGTCGGACAGCACAGTCGCTATATGCATCAAAGCTAAGGGCCACAATAATTGGTCACGAACCTCCACTTGTTGTGTATGGGAGTCTCAAGCCTCTCCTAGGAGAGACATACCTAATTCATTCAGGAGCTCATATAGCCTACCCTTGTTTACTTGTGATTGGCTTTAGATTATATTGGTGTATGCTCTGTGCACGCTAGCTTGCCTAGCGTTGGCGTAATTAGAAGAGTCTTTTTCATTTTTTTAGTCATTGTGGATTCAAGTGCAGCACCTTGCCGTTGTCATCGTTTAGCAGGACTTCTGCCTTCTACATCTCCTCCTCCTTTGGGAGAGAGAAACAAACAGTCCAGGCAGACTACTTCTCACATTGATTCACACATGATGGGAGATCATGAAAATGAAATTCCTGAGTTGTCTTCTCCGCCTCAGGAGGTTGGGGAAGAAGATCCTATTCCTGTATATGATCCTTCACCTGATATACATACACACTCTAGGTTCTATCCTTCACATGATATGCCTACGCACTCAAGGTATCATCCCTCATTCATAGGTCGCCGGTATTGGATGCCGGGTGAAGAGACTCATCATGAACCTGCGAGCACTAGTTATGTTAGTTATGACATGTCTGGTATCCATGCAAATGATTCGACACACCATGCTGAGTCGGAGTTTGATCCTAGCACTATGCTTGGGGGCATTCCCATTCCTTTCCATTTGGAGAGATTTGGGAGCATGAGTCACATTGCACCCTCCATCCTGGCGGTGGAGGCTACATCACACATTCATCCTAGAATTAGTGTTAGTATGCCTATTCAGATACCAGAACCAAGACGAATGACTATAGGGAATACCACTTACATAATTTCACATGTCCCTTCGTCCTCTATTCCTAGTTCTTCGAATGCAATTCCTCCCCCTCATTCACGTGGTCCTTCGGGACGGAATGTTTCTACTAGTCATGTTCACACTACTGCTACTCACGTAGTCGTGTCTCAAAGCCAAGTAACCTACTGTTGTTTTGGGTGGTCATATTCCTACTTATGGAGTTTCTCATGGGACATCTTATGGGACCTCTCATGGACAAAATTATGGACTACAATATGCACATAGTTATTCACCTTAAGGGTACGGGTATCAACAACCCGCTTACTCCCCGAATTATGGATTTGTAGCTCCACATAGTCAGGGTACACCACATTATGGTGCTTCCATGTCACCCTACACGGGTCAAACGGGAGGAGGATACTATGGCCATGGTGGTCATGGTAATGAGTCTTATGTGAATCAAAACTATCAGGGAGCGTGGCATCGACCTGCTCAACCTAGGTTCCCTTTCCTCGCAATGTTAAATTTACCTAACTCGTCGAGACTAATGAACGATCCAGTCTCTCATGAACCGGCTTGGCCGTCTGTCCCTAATAAGCTTCCCTCGGACATTCCCAAATTCAAGGGCGAACCAGGAGAAGATACTAGTGACCATGTTACTACATTTCACATTTGGTGCTCTTCTAATTCCTTACACAAAGATTCAATCCATTTAAGGCTATTTCAACGCACTCGCACCGGGCATGAGCGAAATGGTACATAGAGTTACCTAGGGGGGCATTCATTTTGTTTGATGACCTAGCTATGACTTTTCTCAACCACTTCCAGCTACCAGTGCATTACGACATTGGTACAGAACTCTTTTCGACATTTCAACAGGACAAAGCCACGCATATCTTGGACCATATCCAAGAGTGGCGTAGACGAAAGAGATTGATTAAAGCCTTCATACCGCCGGAGTTTCTCCTCGAATGGTTCCTTAAATTGTTACTACCTTATATAGCAAAGGATGTTTCTACGTTCGGAGTTCAGAATGAGGAATAAGCCATTTTTAGGGTGCAGGAATTGGATTTGATTTATGCTCAATCCGGTTTGTTATATGAGATCATTCCTAAAACTCCCCGTTCTAGTTTTGACCCTAAGGTCAAACCTGGACCACATGCCGATGGCATTGTTGGTTATACGAGTACCAAACCAATGGATTCAGTTGTGAAATAGGTGATTCAATTGTCTATAAACCAATATGCCTCGGGACAAGCCACGACTTTGTCTCAACCCACCCAAATGGCGAGTGTGCTTTCAGTACAATCGTCGGACCAGAAGGGTAATCAGCAACTCGAAAGGAATCAGAAGAAGGGTAAAAACAATCGTAAGGGTGGGGATAGGAATGAAAATTCCAATTCTAATGACAAGAATGCCCGCAATGCTGGGGGGGACAAGCAATATAAATGTAAGGTTAAGTTTCCTTGCAAGTTGTGTAAGGATGATCACCTCACTCACTTGTGCCCTCGTATTGAAGAAGCCTTGAAGTTCATAGCACAGGGCCTAGCTGTGCTGACCAACCCTTTACCTCATAATCAAAACATGAACTCGAGGACCCATGATTAGTCTGGTGGAGATCAAGATTTGCCGGAAGCTTGTAGTGGTCATGGTTACATCAACATTGTGCATGCTGCTAAGGTTGTGACTCATGCGAAGGACTATGGTTCGTCACAACCAGACCTTGGGAAAGAACATCCTCCTACCGAGAGCCCTTTGCGTATTAAAAATACTATGGATAAACCTGAGAGTGTACCTCACATTCCTAAGGGAGTTTTAAAGCATTCGGGACACAATCCTAATGCCCGAGCCACCCAGAACTATTTTTTTGTCGAGAATTTGGGCCACACTCCTTGTGCGATGTTTGTGCTTGAAGTTCTTCAGATTTGTCTGTCGCAAAGGAAGGCTTGGTTTCTGATCTTGGTGTTAACAATGATCACTCTTCCTCCATCATCAAATTTGAAACCGCGGGACTACAGCCTCACTTTCCTTACTACGTGTCTCTCTTGATTCATGTAGAATGTCTTAACATGACCGTGAAACACACTGTGATTGACGAAGGCGCTGCTGCTTCCGTGATATCTTTGTTGTGTTGGAAGGGTTTGGGTTCCCTCAAGTTTTCCAAATCCGCTACCTTGTTGACTGCTTTTGATGGTAGATCGTTTCGGCCACACGATATTCTTCCTTCTCTTAAGGTCCGTTTGGGAGGGAAGACCGTTGCGATCGAGGTCAAGGTGGTTGATGCACCCCTTGACTACAATCTGTTACTAGGTAGGAATTTGATGTATAGTATGCAAGCCGTAGCTTCTTCTCTATTTCGAGTTGTATACTTTCAATTTAATGGGAATATAGTTACGATTGATCAAACGTCATTCAAGAATCCGAGTGTTACCGCATCATCAGGAGCTTCTATCCCCATTATCAATCATTCTCAGCTGGCAACTAGGAGTGTGGGTGTTGTCATGTATCCATCTCTTATGGGAGCCTTTAGTTGTCCTACACCCGTTCTTATGATCGGGTCTAGTTTTGGTGGGGCTTCATCTTCACTGAGATCGGTGTCTTTTCACACTACCCATATGGAAGATCGTTGGATTCTTCCTACACCGAGTCCTTCATGTAAGCCTATCAGAACGGATGTGTTGTTGCCTACAACAATGATAGCATATCAAGCAAATCTTGAATGTGTTGCAGAGCCTAGTCCTTCCTATTCATGGACGGAGGAGGAGGACCCGTATGTGCTGCATGCTTGGGCAGTTCAGTCTTATCACGCACATGATTGCCTTGATAGTGTTTTTCCATCAGATGAAGCTATTATTGAGGCCATGTCTGGGGTTGAGCCACCTTGGGAAGAGTTGCATCATAGATCTTATTTTATTCTCGAGCTTGACTATTTGGAGTGTGAATACTTTAGGGAGATTCTTAGTGAAAGAATTGGTAGCCCCGTGGTTCCATTGAGTTCTCCTGGTCCGATGGCTGATGGAAACATGGCGAATGTATCTCCTACCATCCCTATCAATATCACTCACGATCCTAGCAATATTGAGAATTTCTATATTGGGGCCGAACGTTCCCATGCTGAGATTCAAGAGTATACCGAGCTATTCAAAGAGTTTCATGATATATTTGCTTGGTCATACGAGGAAATGCTAGCTATCGACCCTCGCATTATTGAACATGAAATTAAAACTTATCCCAATGCTAAGCCTGTTCGACAATGCTTGCGTGTGGTGAATCCTAGGAAAGCACCCATAATTAAGGTTGAGATAGAAAAGCTGTTGAATGCCGGTTTTATCTATCCCGTTCCCTTGACGGAGTGGGTTTCAAATCTCGTTCCGGTTGATAAGAAGCAGGGAACAATCCGCATATGTACTGATTTCCGTGACTTGAATTGTGCCTATCCTAAGGATAATTTTCCCACACCATTTATTGATCAAATTTTGGATGGGTGTGCTAGAAGCGAGGTATTTTCCTTTATGGACGGCTTTTTCGGATACAATCAGATACAAATCAAACCCGAGGACCAACATAAGACTGCATTTATTTTTCCTTGGGGTACCTTTGCATATCAGAAGATGCCTTTTGGTCTTAAAAACATCGAAGCCACATTTCAGCGGGCTATGACCTTGATCTTCCATGATCTCAAATTGATTATTGAAGTCTTTTTGGATGACCTTGCTGCTCATTCTCGTTTAAGAGTGCGTCATTCCTACCATTTGAGATTAGTGTTTGAAAGATGCTGCCACTACCAGGTCAGGTTAAATCCTCATAAGTGCATTTTTTGCGTGAAGCCTGGTCGCTTGTTAGGGTTCATTGTCTCCAAGGAGGGTATAAGAGTCAACCCTTTAAAGGTTGAGGCAATACTTCAATTGTCTCCCCTGAGAAACATTAGACATCTTCAATGTTTGCAAGGCATGGCAAATTTCTGGCGGAGATTCGTTGTTAACTTTGCCAATTTGACTAGAGGCTTTATGTGTCTTTTGAAGAAGGACACTACCTTTTGCTGGGATGAACAAGCCCAGGAGTCCTTTGATGTGCTTAAGTGAGCCTTAGCATCGGCCCCGGTGATTAGTCCACCCAATTATAGCCGTGACTTTTTACTTTATGTGGCCGCGTCCATGGAGAAGATTAGTATCGTTTTTGTTCAGGAGGATGAGGAGCTTCGGGAGCATGTCATATATTATTTGAGCCTAAACCTTATAGATGCGGAGATCCGTTATTCCCATGTGGAGAAACTTTCCTTAGCTACCGTTCATGTGGTTCAAAGATTGAGACACTATATTCTCCTTCGCAAGACCTTGGTGGTAGCCCATGTCAATCCATTTCAGTTCGTCCTCACTAGAAGCATGATCAGGGGAAAGTATAATAAGTGGATTGTCATCTTGCAAGAATTCAATCTCGAGTTTGTTTTGGAAAAATTGAAGAAATCGTTGATTTTTACGAAGCTTATATCTGATTTCCCAAGCGAGGAGGAGGAAGAATTTTGTGAAGATACTTTTGTCGATGAGCACATTTTCCTGATCTCAACTTTGTATCCATGGTATGGGGATATCATCATATATTTACAAACATTGAAGGTCCCTACTCACCTCTCACGGGATGAACGACGATGGTTAAGTCACGTATCCAAGAACTACCTTATAGTGGATAACACATTGTACCGCCATGGGGTAGATTCCATTTTACGTCATTGTTTAACTCATGAGGAGGCTGAGCTTGTGCTGAATGATTGCCATGGAGGGGCGCGTGGTGGTCATTTATCTGGGCTTTCTACAGCCCAAAAAATATTGAGAGTGGGTTGTAATCTAGCCATCGATCTTTAAAGATTGTGTAAATGCGTTCAAGAAGTGCCACCCTTGCCAGGTGTTTGCATGCAATATGTGCTCACATCTTGCCCCATTACATCCAATTATCACCGTCGGTCCCTTCACTAAGTGGGGGCTTGACTTCATGGATTGCAACCCAGCTTTGGCTGGGGGGCATCATCATATTATAGTGGCTGTTGACTATTTCATGAGCTGGGCTGAGGCTATGCCCACAGTTAAATCTGATGGTGAGACAGACGCGCATTTCGTATTCAACCAAATCATTACTCGGTTCGGTATTCTGAAGGAGCTTGTCACTGACCATGGTAGGCACTTTCGGAATCGAATGATGAAAGAGTTGGCCTCGAAGTTAGGGTATAAGTAGGAGCATTCCTCTTCTTATTACCCTCAAGCGAATGGATAGGTTGAAGCAGTGAGAAATCACTTAAGTCCATTCTCCAACGAATCATCACACAAAGCAAGACCAATTGGCATATCATGTTATATCCTGCTTTGTGGGCTTATAGAACCACGGTTAAGACTACCACCGATTTTTCTCCATATCAGCTTGTGCATGGAGTGGAGTCTGTCTTGTCAGTTGAATGCGAAATTCCTTCATTGAAGCTATCCATAGAGCTCTTACCAGATAGTTCCCTATTGGAGGAACGTTTGGTCCATTTAGAGTAGCTTGATGAGTAGCGCTGAGATGCTTTAGTGGCTCTAGAAGTGAATAAGCGTCGCATTAAGGTCCATTATGATAAATCTGTCCGTCCGAGGAGGTTTAGTGAAGGAGATTTGGTCCTTTTGTGGGATCAAGCTAAAGAACCCTTGGGGGTAGGAAAGTTTAACCCCATGTGGCATGGTCATTACATAGTCAAACGTGTGTTAGAGAAGGGAACATATGAGCTGGTGGATTATGAAGGGACAGCCTTAGCGGAGCCTAGAAATGGACTCTATCTTAAAAATCACTATGCATGATTTTCAGCCAGGGCTGATTATTGTATATTATTGTATAGTATTTTGCATAGTTAGGTCTTTCTTATGGTGACCGGGTTTGTTGATTAGCTTTCGTTTCTTATGGCAGATGTTGATGGAGTCTTCCGTTTACATAGGATTTGCTGATGGTGCTAGCCACCACACTCAACACTCAGCCTCTACTGCTTGGGTGATATATACTCCTATAGGCCAGGTATTGTCTTCAGGAGGTGTATGTTTACGACCCTCTTCAAACAATGTTGTTGAGTATAGTGCCGTTATCGAGCATCTATGAGATGCCATTTCACATGGTGTTCTCTCTCTTGAGGTACGTCTTGATTCATAGTTAGTAATGTTAGAGCTTAATGGCTTGTATCATGTTAGGGATCCAACATTATTACGAAGATTCTTACGTGTGAGATTATTAGAACGACAATTTGACAACATAACATACATACATGTTCCAAGAATTGATAATCAAGTTGTTGACTCATATGCTAACTATGTGCTAGATTGAAATTTGTTTCACAGACAATAAGCTCATCACAAACATACATTTGTACACATGTAAATAAATAAAATAGATCATCATAAAAAATTTCATTAAACATCCAAAATGTGATAATACATAAGTGTCATAATACAAAAATGGGGCTTCCGAGCCACCAGAATATAATACACAGTAGTGCAAAAATGTGTCACTCCCAGGTATCTAAGCTTGGGGAGGAGGAGGGGGGTTCTGATCATGGAAAGTCACCACGGCTCTAGCTAGCCATCGAAACAACCGCACCCGTGCTTGTGGTACACCCACCACCTGACGTTGCATGGCCTCAGGCAGGTCCTCGACCTGCACCATGGGTACCCTATGTGTTAGCTGCACGAAGTTTGTGTGGTGTTTTGGAGCATCCGGTCCGCATCCACACCCATGATATCATCTCTTCGTCCCCTCTGTCTATGACGAGGGAAACCGTCAGGCCACTGTGGTCCTACATCTGCATACATATGATAGGATGTCACTATGTGTTGTCACGCAAAAACATGTCTTTTGGTTCTATATATCAAAAAAAACAAAAAAATTAAATAATTCAAAAACTTAAAAAGAGGGTTGGGATTCGTTACCAATGTCACCGTATGCTGATCCTGGTGGTAGAGGCATATCGGGATCTCCTCGAAAATCTATCCCCGCATAGGGGTAATCATCAATGGCAACTATCTGCCACTGCCACCATGGAAAGAAGTCAACTGGATAGCGGTTGGGCACCCTACCTCCACCTAGTCTGCACCTCGGGCTGGATCTCGAACCCGGTGAAGAGGAACGTCAACTCTAGGACTGAGTCCCGAAACACACTCGAAGAAGAACGCGCTCAGTATATTGTTGAAACCGAATTTTTGTACCCTTCCCATCTTACAGTCGCTGAGTTGTTGCTTCATGTTGCTCAACAATGAAATACTCCAATCGTAGACTATGGGTCTCATGCACTCCACTGCATAGAACATCAAAGGCCGCGGGGCCTGGTGGAGTGAGGCTAGCCCTGTTATCCTGTCGAGTGTCAGTAGAATAGCCTTTAGGCCTAGTACCTATATGGATTTAGTTGGGATCTGACTCCCAACCTTCTTCATGTCTGGATAATAGTATATAGCTATATACTCATCTATGGTGAGGCCACCTCCAGCCCCATGAGAACGTAGGTTCACCACTTCCCCCCATCGGGACAATCTTGTGATAAAGTATATGTCCTCCACTTCTATGGTGAGGGACATCCCGTCAATATGGAATGACTAAGAGTCAGGATCCTAGTAGTCTACTAGCATTTGCAGCAGTCTTGATTTGGCCCTTAAGCCACCAAGACACCAAAACTTGTAGAGCCCACATGCATGAAGAGATTTTTGAGCCATTAGATCACCACATACTACTTCTTCTACATCCTTATGCTCCCGTTCCCTCCATTCTAGTACCATCCTGCACATTCAATTTGAGTTTTGGTCATTAGTTGTCTTAGAAAAACTTAAACGCGGCTGCATACGCGACTGTTTGCTAAACATCCGCGTATTTATGTGACTTTGAGTCCTTTTTCTGCGTATATCTATCCCTATACACAGAAAAATCCTTGATTTCTGCATGGGCCGAGGTGCACATCTTAGATTGACCTAAAAATCATTTTCGACCATGGAAATTTGAAAAATTTACATGAAAATGAAAGAGCAGGGCATGGGAAGTTACCTAGAAAAAACGGTGTCGGATTCTGCCGGCTGAAACTCCTGTAATTCACGTTTGAAGTCCTGAGCTCAATTGGGTAAAAATTTCAAATGTTATATAATGTTTTGAATTTTTTACTATTTATAGAAATTTTTCAAAATTTTGAATTTTTTTACCCCCTTTTCTATAGTTTTGGATCGTTTCTGACCCTTTTGGACCGCTTTTTACTAATATAATGATGTAGGAGACCATTTTGAGCGTAGTTTCGACCATTGTTTTGTCCTGTTCATGCCGATTTAAGGTATGGTGTTTAAACTGACATATAGGTTAGGTTTCACCTCCATTTGCATTTTGCATGGCCTTATGACCGTTTCATTATAACCTTAGGTACGAACCCATTCTATCCTGTCACAGAACCTTCTTGTTGTTTTAGAAGCGACTTGATGTGAATGGTAGAGTTTGACCTTACATGGGTGCCCTAGTTAGCTCCTTATTTTCATTTGGCGCCCATGCTGACACTTTGTCCTTTAGGGTGTGGGAGTCCGTTGTATAGTATTTCCATGACATTTCGTAAGAGCCTCATACTCCTCTTGATCTTTTGTTGGCATATTTCCCCAGGACTCCCTTATGTCAAGTTGTAATTGCATTATCATGCGCTTTGCCTGCCTCATTGAGCCTTTTACTGGGAGGGGACTTACCCCCGAGTGTCGCTATCCTACACATGTATCCTTGCATTGAGCATAGGTATGTTCCATTGCTTGAAACTAGTTTGTTTGTCCCTTGACACTCGTCTGCTTGGAGCTAGTTTGTTTGTCCCTTGACACCTCTATTCACATAGTAGGACATGTACTCGTAGCGGTTTGTGTAGAAGACCTTCCAGATTGGTGGCATCTCTTATATGCTACCTCCTTGATCGTGCTAGTGTTCATGAGATTTCAGCTCTCGTGACTTGATTCCAGTATATGTCAGATATTTCCAGCCATTATGGAGATCTTAATCCACTATATATCCTCAGCCTTCATGGGGATCATGATCCTTTGTATATCTTCATCATGGAGATTCTGAGCTATCTATATTGTACGTGGCAATGACCACACATGTCATATTTTGTATCATGCCTATTCATGGCCATTGTACTCTTATGTATCTGGGACTGCTATATTTACTTGCAGTTATGTGCAGAGTTTGATCATTGTATTGTATTAATTGGATGGTTGGCTCTTCCATTGGTTTCTTCATCACTTCACTTCTGGGATGGACTTATAATGTATTTCAGCCATCGTATGACCCATTTGACCTCACACATTAAGGGGCATATGTTATAGTTGATTTTACCACACATGGTGAAACACACTTTTATGGCCTTCTCTGTCCCTCTGTAGACTCCTTAGACCCCATGGACCATATTTGTACCTTTGATGTTTCCAAGATCATCCCTAAAAACATGCAAAAATTTCCATACGCGACTTTTAATCCCTTTCTCACGTATATACGCGGGTTTGACCCTTAGAACCGCGTACATCGAGATGTGTGCAAAAGGCCAAATTCTTTTGGAATTTTTCTTGATGTGGATCCAACTCACTTGTCTCTTGGCCTTCCATATGCCTTGAGAATGCTTGGATTTGACCTTCCATTAACTCATTGAAGAGCTATATAAGGAACCCTTAGGATACATTGAAGGCATGAGGAATTAAAGAGCAAGAAAACTATAGTCCATTGTTGCCGGAGCTTATACTTGAGTCTGCATCCCTTTGTCCCTTGGAGCACTTTTGTGTTCTTCCCAAGCTTGCCTTTTGCTTGTGAGCTTGCTATCGAGACATGGAGGATTGAAGTGGTGGAGGCCCAAGTGGGGGACTCAGTTTCTCCGATTCGCAGACGTGCCGACAGAGGTGTCACTATTGTAATCTTGGTTTTATATCAATAGAAATATATTTTCCTGTCCAATAATGTGGATTTAAATGAGTATTTTATCCATGGATGCTTTTAAATGCTTATATGTTATTGATTATATATGCTAGAGTAGGTCTAACACGATTATATATAGCATGTTTGTCTTGTTTACTAAGTGTTGAGATAGCAATCTATCAATACAAGCTAGAGTTGGAAAGCTCAACGAGGATCTACATCAACCGTCCGGAATAAGGTACGAATCGAGATCCTTTAGTGTTAGATATTTGGTTTCTCTTGCATATAGGAAATGATTGATTTCTGGAGTCAAGCTCTCTGTTGCGGTACCCCAAGCCATAGGAATTTCTCTCCGTAACACTACACTAGACACACCTGTTAACGACAACTCTATATAATTTTTTTCACAAAATTCCACCATTTGCATACCTAACAAGTGGAATTATTTTTGGGAAAAAAAATAATTCATTATTTTTTGGGAAAAAAAAACATACCAATCTTAGAAGAACCTCGTTTTTTGGGATTTATTCTTAGTTTCCATAAATAAAAGTTATATATTCAAGAAGTTAATTCGTTTGTCCACGTTTCATATTCTTACGCCATATTCCAAAAAGTTGTGTAGGTACCTCTAATATTGATTTTTGACGTTCAGATTTCTATTTTTCCAGAAATCCATTGCAACGAACGCGTCTTAAGTGACCAGCATTAGCTTGCACCAGCCCTTTAATGAATCTGATAATGCAACAAAATCATGTCATTACAATTATTTAAATAACATTATTTCTACTAATACTTTGCAGATATGTCTATGCGCCCATCCGTTACGAACAACAACTACATTAATTTTATTAATATGTTCGATTACGCCGATAAGCATAAATTAGACACATATAATAGAGAAAAACATTATTATAAAAAGTGTGTGTCTAATTTAGGCCTATCGACGTAATCAAACATATTAACAAAATTAATGTGGTTGTTACTAGTTTATATATGATTTACAATTACTTTATCAAAACAAATCTACCTATAATATTTTTATAAATAAATAATTAATAACCACAATTGCAAGCTGAATCGAGAAGCCACTCATTCAATGCTATTCAATACATGTACTGAGGAAATATTCTTTTGAAATACAATAACTGCACGTTATATAATTTTATTTAATAACATTAATTAAATAAATATTTTTTTACAACCTTATCCAAGTCAGTTTGTTAATTTTTAATATATGGTTTAAATTAATATCAAACACACATCATATAGTCTATTCGGCAGGGACTAATAAACATAACGATAAAAACTCATATTAAAATTAAAGATAAAAGATATATAACTTGATATTAGAACAAGTGTGGTTTGAAAAAGCTATTTATATTCTTTAAATACAACATATACTTAAAAAGAAAAAGAAAAAGAAAAAAACCAATTTTTAAATAAAAATATAAAGCAAAAGTAAAGCAACGGAATGAGGTGAAACATTGTTGTGAAGTTTGTGTGACAATCATTTAAATAAAATTCAAAGATAAAGGAATAAGAAAAAGAAATTTAAAACTTATATAGCTTGAAATTGACTGTAAAAGAAAAAAAAGTCAAATAGAGGTCAAAAGATAAAGGAATAACAAAGTGAAGATCATAAAATCGTACAAAGTTACTCGCGTAAAACTAAAAAGATTAAATACACAAGATTTCATGTTACTTTGGGGTCAAATCCGTGGGCAACAAGGTTGAAACAGATATGCTACATAATGTACTATTCGACAATGTTTTATGGGGAAAATTACATATCTTTCAAATAATGAATTAGGGAATTGAGATAATAAATTCAAATTAATAATAATAAGAATATTTTCAAATTACTTGGTGTTATTTTTCATTTAACTGTTTTTTTTTTAATATTTACAAAGGAATTTTATTTATTTTTATAAATATTAAAAAAAATCATTAACTAATAATAATATCATTCATTTAATATAATTTTAATAATTTATTTATTTATCAATATGATACTATTTTTTTATTATTGTTTTTATGGTTTATGAATTAACAGAACTTTTATGATTACAATTGGTTATCATTCCATATAGTTTTAATAATCTATTTATTTATCAATATGATACTATTTTTTTTATATTGTTTTTGTGGTTTATGAATTAAAAGAACTTTTATGATTACAATTTGTTTTGGAACAAGTATTGTATTTATGATTAGTGAAGATCAACTATTTTTTTTAATATTGTTTTTATGGTTTATGAATTAAAAAAACTTTTATGATTACAATTTGTTGTGGAACAAGTATTGTAATAATAATTAGGTTTAATTGGCATTTGTTGTACATAAATTTGGATGTAATTTGAATCCATCGTGTATTCTAGGTAGTGTCGGACATGGTGTTGTCAAGAAACTGGTTATTCCACTTTTGTTCTGTGAATACAAAAAACAATGGTTTTGCTCTCATTCCTCATATTGGCAAAAGGAACAGTATTTCGAGGACTCCATTTGAAGAGATACTCGAATCAACATGCATCGACCAACCAAATGGTGGAGAATTGTTCATGGCGAAAGTAGAACCACCCACAAAGGCACATTCTTGGAATATTTTGAGATGAATGGAACCTACAACAAGAGAGGAAGCGACTCATAGTTACTATGGAAATAAAAAAATTTGTCTATGATTATTTTTCTTTTGAATCTCCTCAAATGTGCACTATTTATATAGGTTGATAATGCAAGAGTTGGATCTTTGTAATGCACAAAAAGAAAGAAATTCTATTAGGCTTGGGAAATTAATGCCGTGTGTTGTGCAGAAACTCGTCTTTCATTGTCGGCTTTTGTTTTTTACATTCAATATTTTTTTTATTTTAATAGCATTTCATTCATTTTGAATTCTAAAATGAATTAAGTAATAAATATGTTCTATTTTTCTAAATCTATAAGAATTCTACTTCCATATTTTATTCATAATGGATTTTTTTGTTACATATTTTTCACATATCGATTCGTATTAGTATCCATATTCATACTTGAATTATGTTGTGGGAAACTATCCCACTTTGGTTGAAAGCTGGTGAAGTTGTTGAAAGCTGGTGAAGTTGTTGACTAGGACAAGTATTTAGAGATAGAAAACAAATGTGATAACCCCAAAGCAGGTCGTGCATGGTATTGTTAGTGAAATAAAACAAAATCAACACAGAAACTAACTAAAATAACTTAAAAAGGAAAAATGAGAGATTGGGGATGCAAACCACCTTAGATTGCCAAATGGTTAAGCAAATACATATAGTGTCACCTAGGAGCCGTGGGCTCCAAATGGAGGAAAACAATCTCTCTTAGGGAGGCATATTTTGTCCACACTAGATTCCAAGTAGCTTGAAGAACAAATGAGAAGAACACTTCCCCCCTGGATGAATTTGGTACGGGAGATTGCAAAATGCTTGTATTTATGGAAGATGAGAGCTATGACGGATCTTCAACTCAAATCCAACAGCATAACCTTGCTCTATTTTTTTCTTATAATATGCATGTCCATGGCTTTCTTTTATAGGAAAAGGGGTGGCCAAGTAGTTCTATATCCAAGTGCGAACCCATTGATTCCATGATTTAGGTCTAAGGTACATAAAGGGGCAGTCGGTCAATGAACCCAAGTGTGTGAGGAGCCAAATTTGAATTCTTGAAGGCAATGGAGCTTTCATGAGTCTTTAATGCAGCGCAAGTGATTGAGACCCCGTCATTCTTATCAGTAACATGGATATCAAATGGAATCCATGCAGGTCATATGACCGTTGAATTGGTAATATGCATAGTCATGCATATAAACAAACATTTGGCTGCTTGGTTTTGCCTTTTGACTGTTTTTGGGCAATACTGGACTCATATTGCTTCTTGGATCTAATAAGGATGCCTTCGGTGGGATGCATGCTATATGTTGATGACACATTACTGTGTAAATTGCAAATATGTCGCATGTGTGTGATAGTTAAGTGTTAACAAATTATGCTAATATGGTCCAAAATATGGGATAAAAGTTCAAATAACAAGGTTGTTGTGTGATTGTTTTAGTTTGTGAAGCTCATGTGGGAAGGATTAAGTCCAAAGAACTCTAATGAAGATAAAATTTGTTGTATGATAGGCCAATGAAGAGAAGTCTACAAAAGAGATCCTTCCAAAAATATGACTATGGGATCTCAAAGTTCAAACAGGGAGGATTTTATGTGATTGTTTTAACATATGAAGCTAATGTGAGAAGGTTTAAAGACAAAGATCTCTAATCAAGAAGAATTTTTTTTTATGAGAAGTTGAATAAGAGAGAAGACTACAAATGAGGTCCTTCAAAAACAATCCTTATTTCCTAACTCACACTACAATGAAAACATCTTCTAACAAATGTTTTTTCAAAGGTTTTTAGTGTTACAATATTGGGAAAACTTATAAAAGAATTATGCTGAAACCTCCACAAACCTTAATGGATGGTTTGGTAGAGGTTTAGCGAAATTTCTTATAACTAAAAAAAATTGGGAAGCCAAAGATTATAGTATATATAGTTCTTTTTGGTGTGCATACAAAGACTAAATGCATCGATGCATGCTCATACAAAGCACACCGATGCGTATACATTAAATATTCCATATTCTACACCAGTGATTTCCATTTATGTAAAACACTGGTGCATATTATCTATGTATTATAACACTAGTACTTTGTAACTCAAAGAGCAATGGTAATTTCAAATTAATTGTGATATATCGGTGTCATCCATTTATATAATGATATAAATTAGATAAACAAGAAAACCAAGAAACCAAAATGGTAGAAAGAAAGCCTTTGCCCGTTCAATTTCATATTCATGAATGTTGGATTTATACAAAAGTTCTCATAACCACCTTACAAACACAACATAACTAAATGGTTTTTAAGGTTGTATTAAGAATTTATGATTAGGGTCAATTTGCTAAAATCCCCTCCTTAATCATAAGTTTGTACAAATATATCAATTAACAACAAAAACTAGTGCAAAATCTGAAAGTCCTCAACTTGTAACTCATCGTTTAAAACCTCATGAGTGTTGGTGAAAATCCAACTGAAAAAATGCCAAAAGTGGATGCGAAAACAAATTCTAGAAAACTCAAATGAGATAGATATCATGTAGATTTCCACTGAAGTGAACCCAAACTAATGAGAGCAAAACCCTGGTGAGAACTGAATTGGATTCAAGTCCAACACATCCCATATCTTGAAAAATACTTGACAAATATGAATGCACCAAGAAAAGGTGAAAAATAATCATCTATCCCTTGTAAGATCCAAAATCATCCCAACAAAGTGAATAAATAAGTTCACAAAGTTGCTCCAAAAAGCGAACACATAAAAAAAACTACCAAAAAACCAGCTAGCATAAAAAAGTGTCGAAAGGCATCTGAAACATGTATCCATAAAATATGATGAGTAGTAAACTAGGTGAATCACTAGTATTTCTTGAAATTCAAAATAGAAAGCTATTGAACTATCGATCAAACTATCAAACCACTATCAAAGTCATAAAGTGATTGAAATCCATCAAATGTCAAAATGTGGCAAGTCATCCATCCATGAAAATAACATCAAACAATAAAAGGTTACAAGTGTTCGACTTCCTCGACAAAAATCTATTGAAGGTCAAAATTGAAAAATCTAAATCAACAATCATCAATATTGTATAATCAATCCTTAGAATCAATCCCAAAACTATCCCAAATAAACTGCAAGTTACTCAAGGTAGACTTCGAAATTTGAACTCAAAAACCTTATCAAAATTCTCCCTTATCACTTGAAATATGATAAGTTAGTCTCATCAGATGTACCCCCCTGAAAGTGAAAATAAGGTAATCACATTGTCTTAGAGCGAAGTCAAAAGACACATCATGTGGGCCCTAATATTACCCTAAAAACAAAACTATCAAAACCATCTACTATAGAAATTGGTCCTTGAAAACACATTTGAACATGTGAATGAACCTGTCAATGACATCTCTCTAATAAATTTTCTTCCAAACTACAACACCAAGTATGCATCCATCCAAAATTTTGTTACTTTCCTTGTTTCTTCTTCTATTGTTGACCCTTGTCTAAGAAGTGATTTGTCTTACCACAAAAACTTCATGGGTGAGGATAAAAAAAACTTGACTCGTCATGACAAATACACTGATAATACACTATACAAGTTCTTCATCCATCTGATAATCATCATCTAATGATTTTGTAAAACCCAAGTCAATATCATCATCTTGAGCAATTGCATAATCATCAATTTCTTCCTTAACTGCGTCAACATTTTGATCGTCCTAAACTACATGATCATCATGTGACCCCTTTGAAGCAACATCATCGAGAAAACCTCCATTGACAATTGTAATCGGTTAGCGAAAATTCAGAATATGAAAGAATCTATCATGGTCCTTTATATATCCCAAGTCATATTCATTTTGTTTCAACTCCAAATTCCCAAGGTCTAATTATGTTAATTGATTGATCCTCATTACACTTGATGTTAGTTGTTGTTGTTGTGTCTTCATTGAACTCATTTTGTTTAATTTCATCGTCCAATATATCCTTTAATGATACTGTTATCACTAAAGTTGAACATAGACTACTAAATTTCAAGCTTAGAGAAATCTTAAAGATAGATCAAGCTAATTGAAACCAAATTTATACATAGAAGGTATGTAATCAAAGCGTATGGAAATCAATAATGTTGGAATATAATCCGTTGGGATTATATTTTGTAAATAAATAAAGAAAACTGAATAGTTATGTAGGAAGCCAAAAAGGCTGGGCTGAAGATGAAACACAACCGGCATATGAATTGTATAAATATATGCATTAGCAAAGGAATAATATGAATCGGGAGTTATTACCTATCAATGGTATCAGAGCACCACCCTCCATAACTCTTGCCTGCATACCTGCCAGTCTACCTGCCATAATTCCTGGTTGCATTTCAGACCTCCATTCTGCCCCATCAATCTGTATTTGCATGCGTTTTCCTACAGCCTGGGTGCTAATAAATCCGTGCATCTCTCCACGCAGCATGTATCATTAGTCTGCTATATACCTAACCCTAATTTTGCATCAACACTTCATTTTCTCATTTGAGAGTTACCACTCTGCTGCAACTCATTTTTTTCTCATAGCCCCATTGCGCTACCTGCTGAGATACATTGCACACATTCTACAGACAGGCCTCAGCTGATTGCGAATATTCAGACCTGAATTTTTCCATGCTTTTTGGTCCATGATAAGACGGAGCCCTGGAGAGCTTACGCCTGGGACGGTTTGGTGTAAGCGAATAACATTCATTTTCTGATCCCAGAAAGAAGCTATCCCGTTCGCGACAAGGAGTAACAATCATGCTCCCTGCCCCATTTTCTATCAATGATGATGAGTTTGAATGGTCTGGTTCTTGCATGGGTTGTATAAGCACTGAATTCAGCGATGCTCAATAGGCTGAGATATTCTCCACACCAGATGGTATGAGATGTGATTTCGCTGGAGATTGAATTTGTGTTGTTTGTTGTGACTGTGTTGAAGGCCGAAGTCACGTTGAAGGTTGCGTTGAAGATGTCTACATTGAAGGCTATCTGCGTTGAAGGTTGAAGATGTCTATGTTGAAGGCTGTCTACGTTGGAGATTGAAGTCATATTATTGTGTGAGCTGCGACCTCAGTTATTCCACCTGGTGAACACCCTCTGCATGAAGACTGCATGAAGACTCGCACCATTGCTCAGTCACATGAAGGAACTCTTTTGAAGGCACTCTTAGTCAATCACATGGAGGAATATACATTTTGAAGACTGCGTGAAGATTCACACCTTCAGAATACAGCGTGGAGGTAAATGCATAAACCCTAATTTTCTTGACCTAATTCCTGTAGTGTGACTGCGATCTCCCACATATAGGTTGCTATCAGTGTGGTGACTTTGGTCACTTCACCCGAGATTTCCCTAATCGAAGCTGAGCTTCTCCTCCATTTCTCTGTTCAATCCCAACATTTTGAATGTTGTTCCCGCTTCTGCATCTCACGTCTTCAATGAGATTTCATGGTTTGTGGATTTTGTTGTTGTGAGCCTGCTCCGATTTTGGACTCTTTAGAAGTGGAGACGGGCCATAATTTGGTGGTAGACGTTCTATTTTTTGTTGCTATTGGCTAGGGATAAACGCTCTCTCTTGTGATCTGTTAGGCGGTGATTAACTGTTATATCTCGTGTGTTCCATATAAATCTAAATGACGGCCTTTTTTTTGTGAAGACTAAGAGAATGAGGTTGTATGACCCGCTTTTTATATGAGCATAGTTGCTGTGTATGTTCATAAATTCTAGTTTTCTGCGTGAAGTCTAGTATCCATTCGTATGGAGCTATGAGCTGTTTCCTCTGAATGTGAAGACCATTGCTATTGAAGACCAAACTGAAGACTGTTTGCAGAGTGTGAACCACTAGAAGTGCAGCGAACTCAATTGTTTGAGTATTCTACAAGTCTGATGCAATATTTTGTATAGATGTATTATTGTAATTTTTCATAAAAGAATTTGTATTGTACTTGTAAACAACACTCTTGAATTATTACAACAAGGATGCAGAATTATTTTTGTTGTAAAGCTTGAGGAAGGTGGCAGAGACTTAGAACTGCACCTTTACTCTTTATTCTTGTTCTCTTATTGTTTTAGTTGTGGATTCCATAGTGAAGATGCACTCTTTGGCATCTATAGTTGGTGCTACTCTCTCTGGCAAAGAGAGAGGCAGATAAAGAAGAAACTTCAGAGGTAGAGAAGGTAGAAACAACTCCAAAAAAAGATTAGATTTGCAGTGCAAACGTTGTGGAAAGACTGGACACACATCAGATCAGTGTTGGGCTTCATGGGGCTCCATCAAAGACAGACATAACCAGAAGAAAGATGACAATAAAAACCAAGATGCTAGTAAATCTTATAATTCTGCTCATTGTATTGTTGCACATTGTAATCTTGGAATTAATGAGATGACTTCACTTTCATCTTACAAAGATTGTTGGTTGCTTGATACTGGTGCAACATCACACATGACTTTTAGAAAAGACTGTTTTGAAGAACTTAATGAAACAATAAATAGCATAGTGTACTTTGCAGATAAGTCAAGTCTTAAACCAAAGGGAATGGGCACCATTCGACTGAAGATGCCTGGATTCCTTGATTTCTTGTTGAAGAATGTTCTTTATCTTCCAGAGTTGCAGAGAAGCCTGATGTCCTTGGTGGATATTCGACAGCGAGGCCATTCCATCCACATGTTTGATGGAATCGTAGAAATAAGAAAGTCCTCTGACAACCAAGTGATTATGACTGGATACGAATATGGGAAGCTGCTGAAGCTAAAGGGTTCATCTGCAAGAGTTCAGAACTATGCCTACCTCTCTCAACATGGAGAAGGTAATTTGTCATCTAGTTCATTGTGGCATGCAAGATTTGGTCATCTAAATTATAACAGTCTTCGTTTGTTGAGAAAGAATGGTGTATTTGGTTTTCCCACCATTCCCAAAGAGAAGAACAAATGTGATGCATGTATATTAGGGAAACATAGTAAGCTTCCATTCCATGAATCTAATTTTAGAGCAAGTAGGAAATTAGAATTAGTGCATTCTGATTTATGTGGCCCAATGCCAACTGCTTTTGCAAATGGGAATGAGTATTTTATGACATTTGTTGATGACTACTCAAGAATGTGCTAGATTTACTGTTTAAAGACAAAATCAGAAGCATTTCAAACATTCAAAGACTTTCATGCATTGATAGAAAAACAAGCACAATCTAAAATTGGTACACTTCGTACTGATAATGGGAAAGAATACACTTCAAATGCTTTTGAAGATTATCTTCGCCAACATGGAATTGCACATCAAACTACAGTTCCCTACAATCCTCAACAAAACGGTGTAGTAGAAAGAATGAATAGAACCATAATGAATATGGTTCGCTCAATGATGTTTTTTGAGAATGTAAAACTAATGTTTTGGGGTGATGCAGTAAAATGTGCAGCCTATTTGAGAAACACAAGTCCCTCAAATGCTCTTGATAACAAGACTCCACATGAAATGTGGTTTGGCCATCTCCCTTCAGTCAGGCATCTCAGAGTTTTTGGTTCCACCTGTGTTGACGAGCGTATTTGACTAAGCCCGCAACGGGGGAAAACGACCCAGACCGGGATCCTTAGAACAGGCTCCAAGCTATTTGGGATAGTCGTTCCCGACAGGTTTAAAGGCTCTGTTAGCCTGGAAAATTGAAAGTCTAAAAGGTTAAAGTTAATGCTACTGTTTGATGTGCAAACCTACACTTAGGGTTACCAAGGTTAATTCAGGTTATAATTTACAGTACGACAAACTGTTAAGTTTATCCTACTCAAAGCAGTTAGTTATAAACACAAAAATAACAAAATGAAAATTAATAGAGTAACATCTTACAGTAATGTATAATATACACAGTATACAATAATTACAGCAAAGAATAATCTGAATATTGGTAATTCCTATGACAGGATCTGATACAATGGATTTTCAAATAATATAAAACAAAAACATCTTATCCTAAACTATTCTCTATCCTGATCAGGAGCAGTAACAATTTAACTTGTAACAATTTATGTTGATAAGGACACTGTATGCAAAGATCTGTTAATATTTAAAGACATTCAAATATTACAAGAAACATACAGAAATCACTACACATTATATAACAACGATATCAATCATTAATTACAAAACATGACGTATCAACACAATTCGAAACAGGAATAGTTGATATTTATAGATAATACTTGCACAATTTTCAAGGAAATTATCACAAACATTCATAATATTGAAGAACGATTGGCAAAACCCAAAGACATTATAAAGCATATGTAAAGTTTTAAAACTGTATATATGTTTAAAACATCACCAATCCAAACACTGTAGCCACCGACAGTTAACTGTCTAGAGTCACAGATAGATCGAACAGCGGTCTTGTCCTTCCTTCCCCAAACTATCGACCTCCTAATCATTTACGCTATCAGCCCCTTAAATACATTTTAATTTCCCCCTAATAAAACTTTCTAAGAGCTAAAAATAATAAACATTGCAATCCTTAACTGATTTCACATAAAAACGACAAGTGGAAACATGTCGTTTTTCAGCATGTGCACAACTACTCAGTCCATCACAGGAGATCGAAGACATAAAAAAGATAACGACACCTGTAAAACAGTCCCTTCAATATCGATTCGTCTCCAGAAATAAGGGATCATCCATATAACCGAAATCCTCAAAATCGGGGAAAGAGATATTCATGATACTATCTGCAATACAAAATAAAGAAAACATAATCAGAATATAATTAAAATAGAAAGAAAATAAAATCAATAATAAACCAACTCTCACTCGTCAAATACCTGTAACAAAACTTTGATCATCAAAACTTCAAACCTGATATTAAAATATCACATCGCCAAAACACTACAAATTGACTGGGGCATTAAAAACCTGGATGTTAACTCCACTTGACTGACTTGGTGAAGGAGCTCTGAATTGCACGAGTGCGATCTGGGTGTTGAGCTCACGCACCTTCTCTTCACTCTTTTCATTTTCGTCTTGCAATTTAAGAACCCTCCTTATGAGTTTGTTCTTATGATTCTTCAATCGTAAAAGATGCTGATCACTTATATCAACTTTTGCCTTTAATTTCACATTATCAGCTTTCAATAAATCCCGACTTGCTACTATTTCATTCATCCTGTCTTCCATTCTACGATGTCGAGAAGACAACTAACGAACAAAGGATGAATAGTTTCCCCAGTTCCACGAAGAACCTTCGGGATTGTTTTAGCAGGCTTTTCTTTTACTATAGAATCAGTCATATGATCAACTGAAACTTCCTAAACTGTTTTATCCACTGATGGAGGATTATTATTTTCAATAGTGACGTCACTTTCAAGGTCAACAGACTGAACATCAACAGACAGAGAAGGAATTTCGTGCATACCGTTATCAATCACAGGATGACCATTATCAGTCAAATCAGGAACAGACTCAGGATGAACCAGATTGTCATTAACAGGCGAAGGAGCAATGGTTTCTTCATCATCAATCACAACCGTTTCCACTGGAGGCTTGTTACTCACGGGGGTTTTAACCATCTTGGCTCTAGCCATGCTCCTGGTTAGCCTCCTAGCTAGCTTGGATTTGGGTAAGTTTCCACGATGATTCCCAATTTTATCACCATTGTCTGGCAGAGTAACAGGTGACAGAGCTGAAGTCTTCTTCACACATCTAGACTCTGGAGAGGTATGAGAAGTTTTCACTGGATTACCCATAGGCGCTTTGTAGGGTTCTGAACTCTTATGGCTAGGGTTTGACATAGATTTGAGCGGGGAAGAAAATGGAACTGAACCTGAACTTCTATGTTTGCTACAGTCATCAGGACTATCAAACATGCAATGACAAAAGGATGAAAAACCATTTGACTCTATAAACTGCTCCCATGAGCGACCCGACTTCATTAATTCGTTTTCAACCAACATACGAACCAGCCCATGATGAAAAAGGTTGTGGCTTACATGTTTCGGGCCTTTTTTAATGGCGTTTGACATCTTAAATAAACTGTGCAGAAGGTAATAAGGAAAATTAATAGGAAACCCTATAAAGATAGCCATCAGACGTAGATGATACACATATGCCGAAGATAACCGGCCTTCACAGGTTAAATATCGATGAATTAAATCAAGAACCAGGCGCCATTCTTTAAGAAAATACTTACGTGCGACCCCTGTTCGGAAAGAAACCTCCTGAGTCGGGTTCTTTAACAATCGTCTCCATTCGGTAATGTCCATCTTTTGATATTTAAACCACCTTTTCCCAGACAGAGACAAACCCGTGGCGGCTGCTACAGATCTTTTATCAACCCGGAAGCAGAGATCACCAACCTCTGCTTGGTAATTAACCAGGGACAGAGCAAAGACTCTGGTCACTTCAGGATTCGAGTCGGAAAACTTCTCGAAGAATGGCATCCACCCCACATTCCTAACCTTTTCTGAGAGTTCAGGGTTTGAGTTCAACAGAGTCATCTCGCAGGGTTCAACCCTAACGACAGGAGCCATGACTGATTGATTACGAATGCATAACCACACACAAAATACATACCACCACTCAGCCAACGACAGAAGACTAGGCCGCGAGCACTTAGGATGAAGGCCAAGCGAAACCAGATAATGAACAGGGTAATCCATGCATGCACGCAGGCTATACCTCTGCGGGTTTGACATGAGTGAAGCCATCGGCACTCGAAGTGGTAATTGATTGATAGCAAAAATGCCGGTCGAAAACCCTAGAACGCTAATAATATCATGATTCAACCCTGACTTAAATGATAGAAGATCTTTGCTGAACGTATAACAGGTGCTCCACTGGTAAGCAGCCACGACAGAGGCTACGTACCAAAGCTTAAACGTGGAGGACAGGCTAGGTATGAGTGTCACGATAGCACTCTGTCTTCGCGATATGTGAGGTAAGATACAGGCTACGCCATAAATCAACCGGTGATAACCTTAATGTATACACTCCTATCATGGTAAAGGTGGCGGATGTTATAATATGATCACAAACCATGCACTTAAACCTTCAAAACGACCATATGCAAATTAATATCAATATCAATGGTGGTCTACGAGCTTAGGATAAGGACTATGAAATATAAATCTAGGCTTCATCAGAGTTACGAACATCAAACCTTTGACAATCATTGCTTAGACAACGCATGAAAACCATATAAATGAAACCTTGCAAATCATCATGGTAACGAAATCAATGAAATGACTCTCTAATATTTTAGGATGTTATTCATGACTAGGGTTACAATGTCAGAATAGAAATCATTAAGAGTCATACCTTAACTTCACTAGTATAAATCATCCAAAACAATAACTTTAATATGATGGTCTCATTAATCCAATAGATTTGGCAAAGGTTATCTAAAAAACTAAATTTCAACAAATCAGTAGCTTAAAGAAAACCACCATATCAGTAGCTGAAAACTCATTAAACCTGTCCTTATAAAATTTAAACATTTCATCAAACAAAATAGAATTTTGTTTGATGAAATAATGATTTTACAAGGCTGTTGAGCAGGGGCACAACAGATGGCGACATGCTGGACGAAACAGTTATCTCTGTGCATTTACCTGAAACCGTGCAAACAAAGAAATTAAATCCTTGATGTAAGCCTTTGCATAGATAACACCATTTTACCATCTCAACCAGATTCAAGAATTTCATAGTTCTAAACATTACCAGAAGATTGCAAATTCATTTATTTAGTTGATACACGTTAGGCTTCTAACAAAAATCAGTCCTTAAAGAGTAAAACAATAAATGGTTTAGTCTAAAAAGATAAAATCTCAATACCACAAGCATAGCCCTGCTGCCAGCAGGCGTCCATAGCCTCGACAGGGTTGCTTCGAAACCCACAGAATGCCAGTATCCCACCTGCTAGTTAAAAGTCTACAATTCTGGGCAAGATGAATTGTTGCCATTATTTTCTCTTTTCTTTTTATATGCATTTTCATTAGTCATGAAGGCCATGATTCATGCTTGATAACCCGATAGTAATCATGTCAGTCACCAGCCTACATGACAGTAAAATGAACCGGCTCATGATGAGACCTTTCACCCCTCAGAGTTTTATGTCTAAGGGTCATTGCCCAGGCTTGGTAACCGGAGACGACAATGCTACTGGATGTAAACTTATGATCCTAAACAGACCGGCTCGTCACGAGAACTTCTGTCCTTCAGACATTATTTCAAATGTTCAAGTCTATCTTTGTCCAGAACGTAATTAAAGTTAATCCCAAATGAGATTATCTTAGCAGGTAGGGAGGCAAGTCTGTTTCTCTTTACGAGAAGGGATGGCGTAAGAGATTTAATAAATGACTTTACCAAGTACTGCCCTAATCTCTTTAGACAAATTTTTGCAGAAACTGATATAAGTAATTAATATTAACATGTTTTTAAAGGTTGCTGGTAATATTCAGAACAGTGATAATTCCCTTCTCTGTGTGAGAAGTAAAACAGAATGACAATTTCCAGGTAGATAATACCTTTGTGCATGATTTTCAGATAAATTTCAGAAATGGAATTTAGTCATCAGTTTTGGGATTTGATGATCTTACCAGGTTCAAAACACCAAAGCAAAGCAGCAAATAAAAAGGGAAAAACACACAGACCAAGGGCAAATAAAAACATTCAAACAAGCACACCACACCAGTGATATATACAGGATGATCCCTTGAGGAGGATCAACATAAGTATCTCTTGAGTAGGTGACCATTGACTGGAAGGTCATCAACCTCACCTTCCAATGTTTGTAACCTGAAAGTGCTGGGACCGAGTTTTTCTAAAATAACAAATGGCCCTAGCCATAGGCGTTGGAACTTTGTGTGTTTTCCTTTATCTTCGTGTTCCTTATCCCATTTCAAGACTAAGTCACCTACTTCCAGATCCTGACTGACTGATTTTCTGAGGTCAAACCAATGTTTCACAATTTGTTGATGTTTTTCAAACTTTTTCCTAGCCATTTCCCTATCTTCTTCCAACTTCTGCAATGTATTAATTCGATTCTCCATAGCGGAACAAGGTATCTCCTGTACCGACTGGGCAAGTTGTAAAGAGGGTAGGAACAAGTGGGGAGGTAAAATGGATTCCTTGCCATACACTAGGAAAAATGGAGAATTTCCTATAGCAGCTTTAGGGGTTACCCTGTCAGCCCACAAAGCGCTTGACAGAGCAATATGCCAATCCCTGTGATGGTTAGCCACAGTACGTTTCAGAATCTTGATCAGATTTTTATTAGATGATTCTGCTAGCCCATTACCTTGGGGGTAATAATTAGTAGAATACTTTAATTTTATTCCTTTTTCTAATGCATACTCAGTCAATCTAACAGAAGAAAAATAAGTTGCATTATCAAAGATTAAAGACTCAGGCAGGCCGAATCTAGTGATGATAAAGGAATCAAGGAAGGCTATCACCTGATCTGAATTGACTACTCACAACGGGATGGCTTCAACCCATCGAGTGAAGTAGTCTATGGATGTGAGAATATATTTATGCTACTGTGAAGAGGCTGGAGTGATTGGGCCAACAATATCCAGACCCCATTGCTGAAATGGGACCTCAATAATAACCGGCTGGAGGGGTAATGCTGCCTTTTTCAGTTTGCCTCCTGTCCTTTGACAGTCCTGGCACTTCCTGGCGAAAGCATATGCATCTTTAAACAATGTGGGCCAGTAGTAACCAGCTTTAAGTATCTTATGGGCAGTAGTTTCACCGCTGAAATGTCCTCCAGCTGGTCCTGCATGTAGTTGAGATAACACGTTATCAGCCTCATTCCTTTCTAGACAACGAAGGAATACCCCTTCAAAATTCTTTCTAAACAAGATATTATCAATAAGCTGATAAGGTGCAGATTTCAATCTTAAAGCCCTCTTATGACGTGGGTCTAAAAGTTCAGGGGCAGCCCCATGCAATAAGAAGAACTTAATATCATCATACCAAGAATCAGGAGAAGTAGAGATTGGAAAAACTTCCCTTTCAAATAAGGAAGGCTCGCTGAAGAAATGCAGATCTGATTCAGCACTGTCTGCAGAGCCAGCTGCTAGCTTGCAGAGACCTTGTCCCCTGAAAATCTTTAAAGGTTTTATTTCCAGGTCATATTCTTGAAGTGCGGTGACCCAATGTGCTCGTTTTTCACCAAGATCCTTCTGCACCAAAAGATTTCTAACTGCAGAATATGGTACAACGACCTTGGTGTGGGACTTCAACAAGTAAGGCCTGAAATGTTTGACAGATTTGAAAACAGTGAAAGCTTGCTTGTCCACTTCTGGGTAATTTAATTCTGCACCGTTGAGACCAGAGCTCGTGAAAGCGATAGGAGCTTCATCATTTTCCTGGTTCTTCTGTGTCAGAACAGCAGCATAATACAAATCAGAAGCGAAGGTATATAAAATGAATGGTTTGGAAAAATCTGGGCTAGTGAGAGTGGGAGCTTCAACAATAGCTTTTAAAATGTCGCGAAAAGATTGCTTCTCATCAGTGTTCCATTTAAACTCAGCATCTTTTCTAATCATTTTCTGTAATGGCCTAACAATTTCTGTATAACCAGGGATGAATCTAGACACAAAATTTATTTTTCCAAGAAAGGACTGCATCGACTTTTTCGAGTGAGGCATCGAAATCTGAGATATAGCATGAGTACGTTCTGAGTCAATATTAATGCCTTGTTTAGAAACAAAAAAACCCAGAAACTTACCTTCGGTAACTGAAAAGATAGATTTCTTAGGATTTAACGAAATCTCGTACTTCCTGCAACGCTCAAAAACTCGCCTGAGATGAGTTATATGATCAGTCCTATTTTTAGAAAAAACAGTAATATCATCGAGATAAATCACAACAAACTTACCAATCAGACCTCTGAAAGCGATATCCATTGCTCTCTGGAATGTTGCACCAGCATTTATGAGACCAAATGGCATCTTCCTATAGGCATAGGTTCCCCAAGGCGTCCTAAAGGTTGTTTTCAACTGGTCAGCTTTGGATACCAACACTTGGTTGTATCCTGAAAAGCCATCTAGTAGAGAAAACATCTCAGATCCGGAGACCTGTTGTAAGATTTTCTCCATTGTAGGAACAGGATAATTGTCTTTATCAGAAACCTTGTTCAGGTTTCGGAAATCGACACATAATCTGATGTCACCATTTTTCTTCCTTACAGGTACAAGATTTGCTACCCATTGTGCATGCCGAACAGGGAAAATTATCCTAGTGGCAAGGAATTTATTTAGCTCTTTTTTGATAGCTGGTTCTAGGCTGGGGTGCATTTTTCTCAATTTTTGTTGAAAAGGCTTAGCCTCCAGTTTCATAGGAATGACATGTTGCATGATATTGGGGTCGAATGTTTTCAAGTCATCATAGGTCCATGCAAATATGTCTTTAAATTATTTAAAGAGCTTGATGAAGGTTGTTTTTTCCTGGGCGGTACATGTACTGCCCAGATTTACACATTGAGGGTTTTGCTCAGTTCCTAGATTCACAATGTCAGATTGCATGATGGAGCTACCAGTTTTACAATTCCTTGCAGCTTTGAATTTGTCCTTTAAGTCATAAAATTTCTCAAGCTTGATTACTGATCTGGGGAAAGCACTAACCTGCTCGAGAGATTCCTGAACTGAACAAGGCTTATGGATTACCGTAAAATTGTGTAAGTCCTCATCATGAGTCATCTCATCCAGAATCGCATCCTTAAAAGTATCTTTAAGCGTCAGAAAATCGATCAATTGTTGGTCGTCATTGAAGACTCTCCAATTTGCAATGTTGTCCGGTATAGAAGGTCTGAACAGCAATTCAACCGAGAAAGCATCAGTAAGGATTCCTTCAGATGGAATCAATCTTGAAGCCACATTAGCCAAAATATCAGCTTCCTGATTTAGATATCGGGGAATGGAACTTATATTAAATGCTTCAAATGCTAACAGTAAATTCCATACCTCAGTATGATAGTTTCTCAAGTGTCCAGCTATGCAGTGTATGGTATTACGTACCTGACGAACAATAATTTCAAAATCTCCTAAGACTACCAAGGATTTGGCTCCCAAGTCAATCGCTTTCTTCAGCCCTTGAATGAGGGCTTCATATTCAGCGATATTATTTGTGCAATCGAACTCTAATCTGCAAGCAATGAAGTACCTTTTCCCGTAAGGATCAATCAGTAAGCATCCTGCACCAGCTCCTTCTTTTGACTTGGAACCGTCAAAGTAAAGAGACCAAAAACTGTCATTAAGATCTAAATGTGGTGTATCTGGAACTGAACTTTCAGCTGGAACTTGTGTAAAATGACAAATTTCAGACTGCTGATTTGAATCTGGAATTTCTGAAATTTCAGCCTCAAAGTTCCCAAAAAATGAGTCAGCCATATAGTTACCCAATATAGTATCAGCAAATAGGACTGGTTCGTTTGAATCATCAATTTCAGTGACGGTATGCTTCATATACCGTTCTCTATCGATTCTGATTTTGTTCGGATGACCCTTATGAGGTATCCATAGGTGTGACCAGTCTGTCGCAAAATATCCATCGAGTTTTTGGGACCAATCCCTGCTAAGAAATAAACCATATGCTTCTGGTATATCAGCAACAATAATATCGATAACAAAATGGACTTGGGGATTGGAAGCTAACCTTATCAACACCTCCTTCAGTTTACCTATTACCTTTACATTTGAACGATCCAGCTGTACAATACTGGTATCACAAGGCTGAGGGACAGCATTAAGCCTTTTACACACCGAGTAAGGCATTACATTTTTGGATTCCCCCGAGTCAATCATACAGTTATGTACTTTGCGATTAAATATTTCAAACGAAAGTAAAAAGGGTGGAGTTGAAGAATCAGATTTTTTGCCTATAGAGGATGCGTTGACCGAAGACTTTTGCGAATTATCTTTATTACTGACAGCACTATTCTGATTGGAAGAAGTCTTACCAGTTTTACTTGGGGGGACCCCTTGCACCATTTTCTCTCGAATCATAGGTATTTTTATGAGTTCATATCGAGAAATATTAGCCCTGCTCTTCTTTAAGTCTTCAATCAAATCATATTCTAACTCAAGGGAGGGTGCAGATTTACTATTTGCAGGCTGATCTTTGTCTTTAGCAGCTGAACTATTATCTGTAACCGTTGTAGCAGGTTCAGTTGAAGGCTGGTCCTTCTTACTTCTGGTGTTATGCTGATGTTGATTTACATTGACAACAACCACCTCTTCATCATCAGTTAATTCTGAGGTGTCCCAGAAATGACTGATGGCATTGGGTGGTTTATTATCATTGTTATCATTGGCATTTTGTTTATCTTGAGAACTCTGTCCAGAAGACTGAGTTTCGTTTTCAATAGTTGTTTCCAGATCTAAAACTATTGCTTTGAGAAAACTATTAATTTCCTCAACGCTGTTAGCTTCAGAGGGTGAATTTTGTTTGGCAGCTGGGTTTTGAAAAGGTCTTCTGAATAACTGTTTTGGTGGTTCTTTGTTTGTGGTATTATCAGAAGTACCCTTTTTCAAATCGATGATTTCATTAGACAGTTTTTTGATAACTCTCTGAAGACTGTCAAAATCTAGAGCATCTTGGCCCTTTTTGTCAGATTTTGTGGTAGTTTTGGCTGGACTGTCAGTCTTCTTACGAGAAGAAGATGCAGCATCGGTATCTACTACAGGATTTGCTTTTGTGGCAGTCACATCCTTTTCAACTTTGATTGCTTCTTCAAATTTTTCAGCGAGTGTAAGTTTGGCCTTTTGTCTTACAAAAATAGCTATCTTTCCAGGCAAGGCTGAAGTGTAAAATTCGATGGTCACATCCTCAGTTGGTCTTGAAGTAGTGGGGATCCTATTTCTTAAAGTCAGAAAACGCTGATTAAAGTCTTTAACCTTTTCTTTAGGTTCAATGCAAATTCTAGACAGTTCTGACACTAGGATAGCTGGAGTCTTGTCATCTCCAAATTTATTTATGAATGCAATGTCAAACTCGTTCCAGCTGGTAATGGAACCAGCTGTAAGCGAAAAATACCATGTTGATGCTTTTCCCTCAAATGTGTAGGGGAAAAGCTGACAGACCACGTCTTCATGTTCCACATCTAAGAGTCGAACCGCTAACATAAACTTTTTAATGTGATCTTCAGCTGGTTCATTTGACTCAGGATTAAATTTAGGCAACAGCTTCTCAGGGTGTTTGGGCAAAGGATGCTGAACCCCTGGGACAGCAACTGCATCTTGAGCCATCCAAGGCATATTGACATTAGGATTAGGGGGATTTGCACCTGCCATGTTCCTTGGTGTAGGAGGCGGTGAAGGTGGTTTTTGAGGTATATGAGATGAATGAGGTGGTGACGGTGCTCGACCGGATCCTCCTGAAGCAGGTGCTTCTGAAGAAGATGAAGGCTGATTAATGTATGTTAAAGATTTCTCTTGTTCTTCCAAGATGGGTTCAGGATGATGAGTGCGAGGCCTGGTAATCTGTGGAAGAGGTAATTCAGTGGGCTGACGCCCAGTGAGATTCGAATAAGCCCTTGTTAAGATTCTATGAGATTCGTTTATGGCTTGCTCGTACTGGTCAATTTCTTCAGGAATATGAATACTAGGAGAGTTGAACTGGGAAATCAGATTTCGAACAGATTCGCTCACTGGGGTTTCATTCACTCGCGATGAGCGGCGAGTGCGTGGTTGAGCAGTCGACTGTATTTGAGGGGTAGTAGGCTGATTAACTTTGTTTACAGGGTTGTTTTCATCAGCCATTGTCTTACGCTGGCCCTCCTTATAGCACCATTGTTGACGGGTGTATTTGACTAAGCCCGCAACGGGGGAAAACGACCCAGACCGGGATCCTTAGAACAGGCTCCACGCTGTTTGGGATAGTCGTTCTCGATAGGTTTAAAGGCTCTATTAGCCTAGAAAATTGAAAGTCTAAAAGGTTAAAGTTAATGCTATTGTTTGATGTGCGAACCTACACTTAGGGTTACCAAGGTTAATTCAGGTTATAATTTACAGTACGACAAACTGTTAAGTTTATTCTACTCAAAGCAGTTAGTTATAAACACAAAAATAACAAAATGAAAATTAATACAGTAACATCTTACAGTAATGTATAATATACACAGTATACAATAATTACAGGAAAGAATAATCTGAATATTGGTAATTCCTATGACAGGATCTGATACAATGGATTTTCAAATAATATAAAACAAAAACATCTTATCCTAAACTATTCTCTATCCTGATCAGGAGCAGTAACAATTTAACCTGTAACAATTTATGTTGATAAGGACACTGTATGCAAAGATCTGTTAATATTTAAAGACATTCAAATATTACAAGAAACATACAGAAATCACTACACATTATATAACAACGATATCAATCATTAATTACAAAACATGGCGTATCAACACAATTCGAAACAGGAACAGTCGATATTTATAGATAAACTTGCACAATTTTCAAGGAAATTATCACAAACATTCATAATATTGAAGAACGATTGGAAAAACCCAAAGACATTATAAAGCATATGTAAAGTTTTAAAACTGTATATATGTTTAAAACATCACCAATCCAAACGCTGTAGCCAACGACAGTTAACTGTCTAGAGTCACAGATAGATCGAACAGCGGTCTTGTCCTTCCTTTCCCAATCTATCGACCTCCTAATCATTTACGCTATCAGCCCCTTAAATACATTTTAATTTCCCCCTAATAAAACTTTCTAAGAGCTAAAAATAATAAACATTGCAATCCTTAACTGATTTCACATAAAAACGACAAGTGGAAACATGTCGTTTTTCAGCATGTGCACAACTACTCAGTCCATCATAGGAGATCGAAGACATAAACAAGATAACGGCCCCTGTAAAACAGTCCCTTCAATATCGATTCGTCTCCAGAAATAAGGGATCATCCATATAACCGAAATCCTCAAAATCGGGGAAAGAGATATTCATGATACTATCTGCAATACAAAATAAAGAAAACATAATCAGAATATAATTAAAATAGAAAGCAAATAAAATCAATAATAAACCAACTCTCACTCGTCAAATACCTGTAACAAAACTTTGATCATCAAAACTTCAAACCTGATATTAAAATATCACATCGCCAAAACACTACAGATTGACTGGGGCATTAAAAACCTGGATGTTAACTCCACTTGACTGACTTGGTGAAGGAGCTCTGAATTGCACGAGTGCAATCTGGGCGTTGAGCTCACGGACCTTCTCTTCACTCTTTTCATTTTCGTCTTGCAATTTAAGAACCCTCCTTATGAGTTTGTTCTTATGATTCTTCAATCGTAAAAGATGCTGATCACTTATATCAACTTTTGCCTTTAATTTCACATTATCAGCTTTCAATAAATCCTGACTTGCTACTATTTCATTCATCCTGTCTTCCATTCTACGAACCTTGTCAATAAGACAACTAACGAACAAAGGATGAATAGTTTCCCCAGTTCCACGAAGAACCTCCGAGATTGTTTTAGCAGGCTTTTCTTTTACTTTAGAATCAGTCATATGATCAACTGAAACTTCCTGAACTGTTTTATCCACTGATGGAGGATTATTATTGTCAAGAGTGACGTCAATTTCAGGGTCAACAGACTGAACATCAACAGACAGAGAAGGACTTTCGTGCATACCGTTATCAATCACAGGATGACCATTATTAGTCAAATCAGGAACGGACTCAGGATGAACCAGATTGTCATTAACAGGCAAAGGAGAAATGGTTTCTTCATCATCAATCACAACCGTTTCCACTGGAGGCTTGTTACTCACGGGGGTTTTAACCATCTTGGCTCTAGCCATGCTCCTGGTTAGCCTCCTAGCCAGCTTGGATTTGGGTAAGTTTCCACGACGATTCCCAATTTTATCACCACTGTCTGGTGGAGTAACAGGTGACAGAGCTGAATTCTTCTTCACACATCTAGACTTTGGAGAGGTATGAGAAGTTTTCACTGGATTACCCATAGGCGCTTTGTAGGGTTCTAAACTCTTATGGCTAGGGTTTGACATAGATTTGAGCGGGGAAGAAAATGGAACCGAACCTGAACTTCTATGTTTGCTACAGTCATCAAGACTGTCAAACATGCAATGACAAAAGGATGAAAAACCATTTGACTCTATAAACTGCTCCCATGAGCGACCCGACTTCATTAATTCGTTTTCAACCAACATACGAACCAGCGCATGATGAAAAAGGCTGTGGCTTACATGTTTCGGGCCTTTTTTAATGGCGTTTGACATCTTAAATAAACTGTGCAGAAGGTAATAAGGAAAATTAATAGGAAACCCTATAAAGACAGCCATCAGACGTAGATGATACACATATGCCGAAGATAACCGGCCTTCACAGGTTAAATATCGATGAATTAAATCAAGAACCGGGCGCCATTCTTTAAGAAAATACTTACGTGCGACCCCTGTTCGGAAAGAAACCTCCTGAGTTGGGTTCTTTAACAATCATCTCCATTCGGTAATGTCCATCTCTTGATATTTAAACCACCTCTGCCTAGATAGAGACAAACCCGTGGCGGCTGCTACAGATCTTTCATCAACCCGGAAGCAGAGATCACCAACCTCTGCTTGGTAATTAACCAGGGACAGAGCAAAGACTCTGGTCACTTCAGGATTCGAGTCGGAAAACTTCTCGAAGAATGGCATCCACCCCACATTCCTAACCTTTTCTGAGAGTTCAGGGTTTGAGTTCAACAGATTCATCTCGCAGGGTTCAACCCTAATGACAGGAGCCATGACTGATTGATTACGAATGCGTAACCACACACAAAATACATACCTCCACTTAGGAAACGACAGAAGACTAGGCCGCGAGCACTTAGGACGAAGGCCAAGCGAAACCAAATAATGAACAGGGTAATCCATGCACGCACGCAGGCTATACCTCTGCGGGTTTGACATGAGTGAAGCCATCGGCACTCGAAGTGGTAATTAATTGATAGAAAAAATTCCGGTCGAAAACCCTAGAACGCTAATAATATCATGATTCAACCCTGACTTAAATGATAGAAGATCTTTGCTGAATGTATAACAGGTGCTCCACTGGTAAGCAGCCACGACAGAGGCTACATACCAAAGCTTAAACGTGGAGGACAGGCTAGGTACGAGTGTCATGATAGCACTCTGTCTTCGCGATATGTGAGGTAAGATACAGGATACGCCATAAATCAACCGGTGATAACCTTAATGTATACACTCCTATCATGGTAAAGGTGGCGGATGTTATAATATGATCACAAACCATGCACTTAAACCTTCAAAACGACCATATGCAAATTAATATCAATATCAATGGTGGTCTACGAGCTTAGGATAAGGACTATGAAATATAAATCTAGGCTTCATCAGAGTTACGAACATCAAACCTTTGACAATCATTGCTTAGACAACGCATGGAAACCATATAAATGAAACCTTGCAAATCATCATGGTAACGAAATCAATGAAATGACTCTCTAATATTTTAGGATGTTATTCATGACTAGGGTTACAATGTCAGAATAGAAATCATTAAGAGTCATACCTTAACTTCACTAGTATAAATCACCTAAAACAATAACTTTAATATGATGGTCTCATTAATCCAATAGATTTGGAAAAGGTTATCTAAAAAACTAAATTTCAACAAATCAGTAGCTTAAAGAAAACCACCATATCAGTAGCTGAAAACTCATTAAACCTGTCCTTATAAAATTTAAACATTTCATCAAACAAAATAGAATTTTGTTTGATGAAATAATGATTTTACAAGGCTGTTGAGAAGGGGCACAACAACCTGTTATGCCTTGATTCCAAAGGAGCAAAGAAACAAGCTTGGTGCTCGAAGCAGAAAATGAATTTTCCTGGGGTATGAAGAATACTCCAAGGCATACCGTCTGTGTGATGAGGTAAACAAGAAGTTTGTTATTTCCAGAGATGTCATTTTTCTTGAAACTAATAAAAATGACTAGTCCATTGAGAGACAGCTTGATCATTTGGAAA
>LPNX010807234.1:116196-135791 GCA_001517045.1 Pseudotsuga menziesii
ATTGTAAGTAAAACCATGGGCTATTTCACTTTGTTTTTTGACTTTTCCCCTTTTATTTCTTTGTTGATATTTTTTTTTTATTCTTCATTTTTCCCTCTCATTTTTGCCATCTTATTTGGAATGGAATTAATACTTCTTCAATAAAATTCAAAGGCCAAAGACCAATTTTTGGTCAAAAACCAATTTTTACCAGAGGAAATCTGAATATGGATGGTTAAAAGCCATTGTAAGGTCAAATACCTAAATTCAAGGAAACTTTGATTAGTTTGGACAAAAGCCCAAGGAAGGGCTAGCTCTGATACCAATGTAATATCCATATCCGGATATTCTCAATGGTTACTCAGTTGAATAATTAACCAATGGAAAATAATTCCATATTGAAAATATAAATAAATATTTAAGATGAATGATGATAAAAGATTAGAAAGTGAGTGCCATATATATATTAATTGTAAAGGCACTTTGGATACCATCCATGAAAGGATGCATCATTTTAGAATAGTTTACTAATAAACATTTATTAATTATTAATTATTAATATCAATATATATTAATATTAATAATATATATATATATATATATATATATTGTTTGTTTGTTGTTATTATTTATGTTTGTTACAATGCATCCATCCAAAATGTTCTTACTTTCCTTGTTTCTTCTTCTACTGTTGACCCTTGTCTAAGAAGTCATTTGTCTTATAGCAAAAACTTTATGGGTGAAGATAAAAAAACTTAACTCATCATGACAAATACATTGATAATACACTATACAAGTTCTTCATCCATCTGATAATCATCATCCAATGATTTTGTAATACCTAGATCAATATCATCGTGAGAAATTGCAAAATCATCAATTTCTTCCTTAACTGCGTAAACATTTTAATCGTCCTAAACTACATGATCATCATGTGACCCCTTCCAAGAAACATCATCCATAAAACCTCCATTGACAATTGTAATCGGTTAGCGAAAATTCAGAATATGAAAGAAGCTATCATGGTCCTTTACATATCCCAAGTCATATTCATTTTGTTTCAACTCCAAATTCCCAAGGTCTAATTATGTTAATTGATTGATCCTCATTAGACTTGATGTTAGTTGTTGTTGCAGTGTCTTCATTCAACTCATTTTGTTTAATTTCATCATCCAATATATAATGATATTGTTATCACTAAAGTTGAACCTAGACTACTAAAGTTCAAGCTTAGAGAAATCTTAAAGATAGATCAAGCTGATTGAAACCAAATTTATACAAAGAAGGTATGTAATAAAAGGGTATGGAAATCAATAAAAATATAAATCATAAAACTGCATGACATATAAATGAATGCAAAATTTAACAACAGAAAATACTACGAGCATGAATTTATCAAAGAATGAGTCTAGTTCTGCAAATGAACATTTAAAGATAATTGTATACCATCATAAGAATCTTGTAATGGATTGACAAGAACACACAGAAGATAAAATCATAACAACATACAATTTAATTATTAAATCAAAACAGGCTCATGATCATTATCATTTCAAAGCAATAGTTCTTTATTAAAGATGCAATAAAATATATATGCCTTACAGTTCATTACAGTAGTTTGATTTCTATCTATGATTCCCACCCCTTATACATCTCATTACTGACTATTATGTACAAAAATTTTCAAAGTTTGAAACAGTTGTAAGATCCTATTTTCATGGATCGAACATTTCAAAAATAGTAAAGTCTTTAAACCTTCACTTTCAAACTTAATAAAATTGTAATCAAAGTAAACCAATTCTATCTATTTGTCAAATTCTACTTATTTATGAACCAACTATCCTAAATATTTTCCAACTAAAGACTTTTGGAAGCTTCTGCTATGATAGTCAATTCACTCAGAACCTAGAATCTCTTTTGCAACCTGGCATATTCAACATCCTTGTTCTCTACTCGATTCTGCGATTCTTTGTTCTGGATCTTCATATGTTCATACTGTTTTTGAATGGCCCTTTTCTCCTTTAAGATATCTTTGGATATGAGAAGAAGATTTTGATAATCAATCTCTTTTTCTTCCTAGTCTTCCCGTAATATTTTATTGGCAGTCATCAGACTTTCATTTAAGTTTTGAATAAATTTAGTGTGTTCCTTGTAATACTATAAAGACTTTTTGATTTGATTTAATTATGGGACTACCTCAGTTTATTTTACATCCGTAAGAACTTCATATTCTTGCAAAGACTTCGAAACTAATCCATTTTTATTTTCATAATAAGCTTGTTTATTCATGCAAAATCTCTCAGATATACATCTTGCATTCCCTTGAAGATCTATGAAGTTCTCATTTTCTGAACAATGCCATTCCTTTGATACTTGTATGTTTTCCTCACTTAAGGAATCATTCACATTAACGAGTTTGCCAAAATTTTCGTTTCTGCTTCTAGGACTATGTATCATCTTCATTTTGGCCTCCAACCTACTCCTTAATCTAGTCCTTGGATTTAAGTTAATATATTTTGCATTTAGAGTTTGAACTCGTTCTTCTTCCTTCAAATTTTCATTTTTTATAACAATAATCAAACTATCAGGGTTTTTTAGATATTCTTTTACCTGCTTAACTATTGTTTCATATGCGGCTGAAGCTTCTGGAAATAAACCATTTGCAACTTTAAGTTCTTCTGTGAGGTCTTTACCTTCCTCTGCAACCCGTTTGGTCTGTTCCACGTACTTCTCTGTTTGTTGATTCACATCGTCTGTCTTATTGTATGAACTTTCTATCTTTTTTCCCTTTTCTTTAAATTTCTCTTCAAACCCTGATCCAAGGAGAAAACTTTCCCAACTCAGTCCATCTTTATTCAAATGGGAGATTACTAGCAATTTAATCAAACCCTGATGATAAATAGAATGGGAAGTATGTTCTGGATGGGTCTAAACCCATGTAATCATTCTTTTCAGACTTTTTAACAAATAAAATGGTAAATTAAGCTTTAAACCTCCATTAAGATTCATTAACAGTCGCAAATGACACTTAAGGATTCTATCATAGCGACCCTCACAGGTTATGTAATTATGCATCATTTCTAATGGAATCTGCCAATTTGGTTGGATCTTAATTACATGAATACCATTTTTTCAGCTTAACTTCTCAAACCTTGGAAATAAAAATTCACCATAATTAACTTGAAACTCTTGTTGTTTGAACCATTTTTCTCCATGCACTGGAACACCGATTGCTTCTGCAATAGATTCTTCATCAATTGTAACCTTTAAACTCTTAAAATCAACAACCCCATCTCTGTAATTATTTATAAACGCTTGGGTCACTTGAATGTTATAACCTTGCAATATCTCACAAAAAGGAAACCATACAACATTTCTCATTAATTGCGTTGATCTTGGAAACTGCATAATCCACTGTGTATTATCTGGTTCAAGCCTGCAAATCAAACCTCCAAGATTTTTCTTCACCATACTTGTTGTAAAGGAAAGTTTCCTATGGCTAGGGTTTAAGAGGCCATCAACGTACTGGGGTTTAAAGGTGGATGCAAATGGTTCTGCAAGTATATAAACAAGATTCAGAGATTAGAATGGTTCATACCTTAGCCAAACGAAGGTTGATCCAAGCAGCCCTTCAATCCTGTTCTCGCTCCTCTTGCTCCTCTTGCTCCAAGAGACCTGCAAAACAAGTTATACCTTCCTCAAACCAATATGACCACATATAAATAAATGATAATCAAATAAACATGAAATAATGATCTGACCAACATCATCATATGATCATAAACAAAGATTCAATCACACATTGAACAATGATTTGGGAAGAATAAGGACATCACATCTTTTTTAATCTTGAAAACAAGTACAAGTATACCTTCTCTTCAAGTTCGGCACCTCACGAAACCTTGATATGGTTCTGCTACTTCTCTTCTCCAAGGAACTTAGCTTCCAAGCTCTGCAACACAAGGAGAATGATTCTAGGGAAAAGGTGTGGGCAAAGAGAGTCCCAATTCCTCCAACATAATGATACAAAGATTCAAGTCCCTTGTCATGGACCTTCCTACCTCTATTTATATGCTTAATGAAGAGTTAGGGTCAAAGACAAAGTAGTTACAACTAAAGGAGTCAGTTGCATAACTACCCAAACTACCCAAATTTCAAAATTCATATTTTTTTGACATTTTTTGGAGGCGTACGCAGGCATTATATATAGACAGTCGCGTATGTACGCAACTTTCCCTAAGGAAAGTCACGTACACATCAAAAACTCATTTTAAGGGTACTTTTGGGCATTTTCAGACTTTGGTGTCTGCTGTAAAGTTTTAGCTAACTGAAATATCCTTCCAACAATGCAGAGATGAGGTCAAACAGAGTTACAGAACTCAAGATATAGGTCCTCCAAGTAAGGTGTTTTTTCAGTGACATTCAGTGACTTTTATGAAGTTTCATCATGGAAGTGTCGACATGCGACGAAAACATAGGAAAGTGGTCACAGGAAAAGATGTGTCATTTTGAGCTATAAAAATACTATTCGAGTTTTCATCCATACTTACCCTAGGCATTTCGATGATTTCATGCAATGCAGTCCAAAACAGAGTTAAACAGGTTAATATAATGAGTGATAAGACATTACAGGTTAACATCAACATTAATAATCTCTGTCCATCATGTTTGATGATGTCAATGCTTGTGGGTACGACCTTGAAATTATAAAAACACCTGTGGGAACTTGGAGAGTTCCATGATCAAATGGTTCATGCATATATTGGATATGCCTTTAAAGAACAAGCATAATGTATTAAACCATAGTACAAACTCTTGCCACTTATGTACCATCCCTGCCAGATGCCTTCATTCTATCATTGCAAAACAAATCAAACTGGCAACAAAACAATATTTTCATTTTTTTCATATGCTGCCAATTTATAATCAAAGTCATATATACATTTGATTTCACAATATCACTTGCTCCAATATGAATTATAAGCCTTTGAAAGATAAATGATTTGAGCCTTATTCCGGTTTAAAGAAAAACATAACAAAAAATCATAAAAGAACACTAGGGTAAAAATATCATAAGTTTCCATAGTAAAGAATAGGGTAAAACTAGGATTATGAAAGAAATAAAAAAAATTAAGAAAAATAAAAATAAAATCCCAAGATAACTATGAAAAACAACTATAGAGATAACATCTAGATCCGATTGGGGATAAGGCTCTCCTTGTGAGTCTTTAAGAACATTTTTATCTGCGCCTTCTGAAATATGCTAAAGTCATAACCTCTGTCTTATTGGGATGGAGTCTTATTCATGAAACTGAGATGATATATACATTGAATATGTACAATGACCTTCTGCCACTCAATATGTGGGGAAACACTTTAAAAAACGTCCATTTAATGGACCTACAACTTCTTCACCATTAAAGTTCTGTAAGACAAAAGTATTATTTCCCAAAATCTTGATCAGTGTAAAAGGTCCTATCCATAAATTGTCAAATTTTCCATGCTTACCTTTCTCGTCCTTTCGTGCATACCACCTGAGAAAAAGATCACCAACTGCAAAAACATCCTTTTTTAATTTTCTTATCAAATATTTCTTTTACCTTTTTTCTGTGCATCTCGGTTGTATTCTCAATGGCTTCTCTTTCTTGTTGCAACTGGATTATTTGAAATATTCTTCTTCTGATATCATCAGGTTCTTCTTTTATTTCCTGCAAAAATGTAATTACCGGGGAAGCTCATTGAACAGGAAACAAAGCATCAAATCCATATACCAACTGAAAAGGGGATGTCCCAATTGACTTCTTTATAGTGACTCTGTCAGCCCAAAGAGCAAATTTCAGTTTGGTATCCCAACTCCTTTTATTTTCAAATAACATTTTCTTAATGCTTTTCACAATACTTTTATTACTGGACTCGACTAATCCATTACCATGTGGGTAATAAGGTGCAGACTGTTTTAGGCTAATGTTATTTTCTTCACAAAAATTCACAATATTTTTTTACTTGAAAGCTGGGGCATTATCAGTAATTAATTTCCTAGGGCATCCAAATCTGCTGAGAATATTATCTTGAAGGAAACTAATTATAACCTGTTCAGTTTCTCTCCTTGTGGGGATTGCCTCCACCCACTTAGTGAAAAAATGAGTAGCAGTCAAAATCCATTTGTATTGACCACTAGAAGAAGGATGAATTTCTCCTATGAAATCTAAACCCCACTGCTGAAATGGAACATTTACTGCTATAGGTTTCAAGGGTAAAGACTAAATTTTATGCTTACCTGCAAACTTTTGACACTCCAAACAAGCTCTGACCTGATGATATACATATGTAAAAAGGGTAGGCCAATAATATCTTGCTATTAAGATTGTGAATGTAGTTGCTTTCTGATATTTATGTCCACCACATACTCCACTATGCCATTCAACAATAACAACATCAACTTCTGATTTATCCAAACATTTCAAGAATATACCTCCAGGATCTTTCCAGTACAAAAATTGATCAATTAAAACATATTTCAGTGCTCTAAGTTCTAATGATCTACACTCATTTTTATTTAAATCTGGAGGGCATTGTAACTGCAGGAGAAAATATACATTTTTTCCATACTAAGGAGAATCACAATACCTGCTATAAATATGCTCCCTGTTATGCTCTGTTGCCACATCTTGCTCTGAATTTTGTGCCATTAAATGAAGATCTAATACCTGAAAATTTGATTCTACTAGTATCTTGGCTAAACCCTGGCCTTTCACCAACTTGGTTGGTTTAATATCCACATCATATTACATAACCTTTTCTATCCACCTACCTCTTTTCCCTTCACTGTCAAGATATACTAGAATTTCCCTAACTGTTGAACTTGGAACATATACATAAATTCTGAAAAATTTGAGAGCTTTAACCAATGCATATGCTTGCTTTTCCATTGTATTATATTTAAGGTCTGAATCTCTTGATGTTTTATTGAAGAAATAAATCGGCTGTTCCAAGCCATCTGAGTTCTTTTGCAACAAATCAGCAGCTATGGTATCTTCAGATGTGAATGAAAAAATTACAAAATCCTTAGTATAATCTGGAGCTATCAACACTGGTGCTTCTATCAATGCATGCTTTATCCTTTCAAATGAATGTCTAGACTAATATGACCATTTAAATTCCCTGTCCTTCTTAAGCATCTCAGTGATATGTTTAATAATTTCTGCAAAATTAGGAATGAACCATCTTAAAAAATTAATTTTCCCAATGAAAGATTGAATTTCCTTTCTATTTCTAGGAATAGTAATTTTTCAAATGGATTTTACTCATTCTAGATCTATTTTGATTCCTTCAGCAGAAACAATGTGCCCTAACAACTTACCCTCTGTCATAGCAAAATGAGATTTCTTTGGGTTTAATGACAAACCAAATTTTCGACACTTAATAAACACCTATCTTAGATGCTTCAGATGGTCATCATCAGACTTGGAGAACATTGTGATATCATCTTGGTAAATTATTATGTACTTTTAATTTCCCCCCACAAAGGCTATGTCCATGTTGGCAAGGGGTTTGGGGAGAGTGAGTTGCGCAGTGTTGTGGTAGCTGCACAAGCTCATGTAGTACTGTGCAAGGGAATATTGGCACAATAAGCAGAAGAATAACCTCTTTTTGACTATTTTATGTATATTTTGACCATGTTTTGTTGCAATAAGTTAGTAGCGATTAGAAGTCAGTTAGTAGTGGACCCTAAATGTAAAGGCTTAAGCCTATTTATAGATCTATTTTGAGGAGATTGGGGGGTATTTGTGAGAGATTGTATGCGATTGTATGTGCGATTGTATGGATGAGAGCTGGTGTGATTTTTTTTATGGAGAATTTTCTATCTTAACTGTGATTTTACCTGGGTTTCTCCTTGATGTATGCAGTCTCCTGTTTTGGAGAAGAATCATGTAATGTGGTACATTTGCATAAGATTAATAAGATGTGATGAATATGGCTCAATTCTTGTCTCTTGTTATAGATCTGTTATGATGTTGCGACTCTGTCTTGTTACAATGGCATAATATTGATGCAATTTAGTCTCTTTCTGCTATATCAATGTGATCTGTTGCTTTTATGTTGATGCGATTCAATCTCTTTTTTCTATATCGATGCGATCTGTTTCTTTTATGTTGATGCAATTTATGTTTCTGTAACTGTTTAATGCGCTATGAGTAATGATGTTCCACGAATAATGCTGCGATATTGTGATACCGTTTGATGATTGCATAAGTTATGGTGTCCCTCCGTTGGATCCCCATATCCTCCTGTCCCACTGTTGGAAACTCGGTTCTGACAGCTCTCCCTTGAACGCCTCGGGTGAGACCTCGTCTACTCCATAGGCGTTGCTGGGCAGGGTAAAACCTGTTTGGGTCAGTATTCAGGGAGATTGCACTGCAAGACATCGACAGAGTGGGAACCCCTGTCGATGAAACTTTGTTGGAGGGTTTCGCCAACAAATGGTTCCATTGTCAGGACCGAGTTGCAAATAAGAGGAGGATATGTTCTAGAATCCGAATTGATCAGAGATCGAGGGATGGCTTGATCTAAAGTTGTGAGAGCTTGCTGAAGCCAAAAACCAGAATCCTAAGTTGTCCACGGACCACTAGTTGGATAGATATATCCACGACGGTCCTCATGAATGGTTCTTTTGTGAATTTCCTGTGCTTTTGCATGAATGGTTGGAAAATTTTTCTAAGCGGAAGAAAAACTTTCAAGGAGAAGAGTCGACATCCTGGACCCCAGAATTGATCCAGGCGCTACAAGAAACCAGTAATAAGGCATCGCGAGTAGTCGAGGTATGGTTGGATAGTACCTTAGAAGGATACATCACTGAGTTTTCCATTGATAATAATAAATATTTTAGCGAAGCGGAAAGGTATTTTTTTAGTGGACCTCGAGGAAGATTCTTATTGTCGCTACAACTGTCGATTAAGCAACTAGTCTGTGAAAAGGGTATCCTAAAGATGGACCAAGAGTAGTGGACTCTGGTGTGCGAGGGATGTAGGCACTATGATAGAAAGGGGGGAAATGCATAAGGAAGTAAGGGGTAGATGGGCATGATTTCTGGTGAGAATGTAAAGGTTGCCGAAGAAACAAGTGGTTGTACGAGGGGAGGAGAAAGGTTTCAAGAAAAGAGGCAGAGAATGGGATACGGTCCTACTAAAGTCAAATACCGAAGCAATGAAGAAAAACCACACAGGATGAAGCAACCTTTTTGTGACGATGAGGACATACAGGCCTAGGCTACACCCAGTAAAACAATAGGATCGAACCCCAGCAGTAGCGTGTCTACTCCTTCGTGCACTACTCCACCACAAGGAAGGAACACACATTCTACGTCGACTTACCTGACGTGTCAGCAATAGTCTAGTAATAGAGCACTAGCAGGAGGAAGAAGGTCTAGAATGATAGGAGATGAAATGAAGTTGCTGATATTCAATGGAAATGGCACCGACGATCCAGAGTAGTACTAGTTCTTATGTGAAGTGATATGGACTGCTCGAAAAACTATCGATGATGATGTCAAGAAAAGTCAGCTAGCCACTATCCTGAGGGGCCACGCATTGGAATGGTTTATGAGATTCAAATGGGTGCCTTAGGGAGGTACTACAAAAACATTGGAAGAGATTAGAACAGGGCTATTTGAGGAATTTAAGAACCTAAAGTCCGAAGCTCAGTACATTACTGAATTAAAAAAGATCAAACAATTCCCCAATGAAACAATTTGGGATTTTGATCAGCGATTTAAGACATTGATGGCTCAGGTTAGTTTTCAAATGAGCGATGTCCAACATAAAGAATGGTTTATCCTGGCACTTGTCCCTCATATCCAACAACCATTAATGCAGCAAAATATTGCGACGCAGAGCGAGGCTCTAGAGACCATGATGAAATTAGAGGCATCGCCAGTAGTGGAAACCACTATTGGAATGAATCATATTCAGGTGCAGTTGGCCAATTTGACATTGCAATTGCAAGACATAAAAAAGGCCAAGGAAGATCGCGATGATCTTTGGTGCACCCGTTGCCATGCAAGCGAACATACCAAGGATATATGCTCGATGTTTCAGAATTTTTTGTTGTTAGGAGCCCCCAATCCGTTGAGTGGTACTGGTGCACCATGGTGTCACATCTATTAGGTTTATGGGCATCGACAAAAGAACTATGATTACATGTAGAATATGGTTACCAAAGCAGAAAGTTTGTACTGTACCTTTTGTCGGTCAGTTGGACATGATGACAAACACTGCCGTGCTTATGATTTGCTCCAGGAAAGGACATATGATTCATACTTTGTGAAAGGGGAGGACCCCCAGACAGCGCAAGCACAACCTCAAGTAGTACAACCAGTAGCACAGGTACCGTATACACCACTACCTCTGTTGTAGTTTGTCCCTACGCAACCACAACAACAGTTTCTAGCGCAGCTGTAGTTCGCACCATAGCCGCAAATGGTGGTACAACCACATTATAAATAGGCATCACGACCATAGTATAATTAGCCGCAATATTTTCAATACACGCAATATGTTCTACAGTAACCTAACCCACCGTAGCAACAAATGGCCTAACCGTAGTATCAGCAAGGAGGATTCTGTGGAGGGTTCAGAGGTCGAGGAGGAAGATTTGGCTGCGAAGGAGGACGGGGTCATGAATCAATCTAGTGCTACATCTATGGAGTATTTGGGCATTACCAGAGGGAGTTCCCTCATGCGCAGTGCACATACTATGCAGCTAGCGAACATAATGTTGAAAGTTTCCCTCAGTTGATTGCAAAATGGTAGGCAGGAAATATTCCTCAGTTACAGAATGCGCAGAATTAGATCAGCCTGCATTCCAAGTACAGAACCAGTCGATAATGCAGAACCATGTCCCACCACAGACTCAAAATCAGAACTTGACTCAGACACAGAACCAACTGATGAATCAACCATTGAATTAGAACCCACCTTTGAACTTAAACTAGGGATTGACAGTTGCCACTATTCAGGCCGAGCTGCGGATGAAGGATGTCGACGTTGGGATTTTCACTCACACTAGTGCGACAACTGGAGATGATAGACCACGGCTACAAGTTTAGCTTGCTGGTAAGAAGAAAGTCGCATTTGATATTGTGATAGAGAAACATAATTTATTTAACTCAAAGAATGAAATCAAGATAAATCCAAGTTACCAATTATTGATATGCTTTCCACTTTCGACCCCTCTGCAGAAGCAAGACCATTGCAACAGTCTGGTGCCCTACGCAAGTTCTTTGAGATTTGTCTATCGTTGGCGAGGGACTCGAACACCCCTGTTGAGCTTGAGACATTATTGCACCTCCCGGATAATACAGTGAAGGATTTTGCTGTGAATTCCTTGCAAAAAAGGAAGACCGACAAGGAGATGAGGATGAATGTCTAGATTGGAGATTATGAGGTTAACTCGGTCATTTTGGACCTTGGATCAGATGTAAACATCCTGACAAAGCAAACCTGGCAATTGATGGGAAATCCAACATTGGGATGGACACTGGTAGAGCTGCATTTAGCAAACCAGGTGAAGGTTCAGCCCATTGGTCGTGTTTCAAACTTGGTTGTTGACATTGAAGGTATGAAAACACGTGCTGAATTTGACATGATAGAGTTTGTAGGAGATGGTGGTTCCTATACCGCGCTGCTAGGAATTGGATGGGATAATGATAGCATGGCAGTTATCAACTTCAAAAAACATGTTATGACATTCAAAAACCAGGATGTTAGGGTCATTACTCCTATGGACCCTCAGGAAGGACGACGATGTATCAAACCTGTAAAGGATGAAGCTAGGAGAAGTTGGGATCATGCTTATAACATCTCTGAAGACTATATCCATCCTATCATTTATGGCGAGATTGGATGGCGAAGCGCAAGTTTTGCGTCCTCTGATTGTGAAGATGCTCTAGAAGATTGGTAGAATCGATTGCCTAAAATATCATTCAGAAAATGCAGGTTGATTACACAGTCTCTTTGACATGTTGCGACTGAGACAGTCAAGTTGCCTATTTATGAAGGACTACCAGGGCTATTATAATTCTTTCAGGTAGTTGAAGAGAAGGTGTTTGAACTGCAAAGGATACTAGCTCTTGATGTAGTACTGGAGGCTACTCCGACTCGATGGTGGGAGACACACAAACAGATGATCCATGACTGAGAGCAGTGTCGCAGGTTGATGATGGTCTGCTTTGGTGATATAAAGGTCTATCATGATGGGAGATATGACAGACAAAATGACCCACCAGTCATTTGATCGAGTGTCATATGTTATGGAAATCGTTACCCATAGATGAGTGGGTTCACGCTTTTATTCATACTCTAGAAGAGATTCCAAGATACTGGTATTTGGCAGTAGAATTGCGTAGAACCATTACCACTTGGGAGGAGTTGTGAGTTTTCTTTGTGCAAACATTTAGCTTCTAGGATGCAAACCCCTAGGTATGTAACACTTTACACATTATCTGCGATGTAGTACTAAAATTCATCCTTGTTGCATACCTCGTTGATCCTCATGTAAATTGCTCCATCAAAACCATGATGACGTGCTACAACTTGTCCACGGAACCTGGGGATGATGACGAGCTGTGGAATGTTAATATTCCAGAGTCCAAAGGAAGCTGTGGTGTTACAACTCCTGACATACCAACGGACTCAATGAACCATCCACTGAGGTTTCAAAAAGTTAATATTGGGTCAGTAAAGAATCCTAAATTTTCTAATGTCAAAGACTATTGGGGCGAAGAGATGGTGGCAAAAATCACAGATCTACTGCATGAATTCCAGGACCTTTTCCCGACATGAGTTTCAAAAATGAAGGGGATACTCGGCGACTTAGGGGAAATGAATATTCCACTCAAGCCAGATGCAAAACCAGTATGCCAGAGGCCATATAGACTGAACCCACGGTAGAAGGATCGCTTGAAAGCTGAGATTGACAAGATGATCAATGCTGGAATCATTGAACCTGTAGAAGAATTAGAGTGGATAAGCCCGATGGTGGTCCAGGATAAGAAGATTGGTGGAATTCTCATTTGTGTCAATCTGAGAAAGTTAAATTATGCATGTGTGCATGATTCATTCTCAACCCCTTTTATAGATGAAGTCCTAGAAGGTGTAGGCGGCCAAGAGGTATATTCCTTCACAAATGACTTTTTGGGATACCATTAGATCCGGATTGCGAAGGAGGATCGCCATAAGACTACGTTTGTCACCGAGTGGGATTTTTTCCAATATACCATCATGCCATTTGGGATGAAGAATGCACTCATTGTATTCTCCCACGTAGTCATCGCTGTTTTTAAATATTTTATTCAAAAATTCATGCAGGTATATATGGATGAATGGACCGTCTATGGCCTGATTTGAGGCCATCTAGACAATCTATGATTGATGCTAGAATGGTGTAGACAGCATTAGATTGCATCGAATTCAAAAAAATGTATTTTCTATGCACCCTTTAGCATGCTACTTGGGCACATTGTATTCAAAGAAGGTCTGTTGGTTGATCCAGTGAAGATTTCACTGATCCTCAGTTTACCTTCGTTGACGAATGTAAAGATGCTTCAGGAAAACTGGGACATATAGGATACTATCGCAAGTTCATTAGAGGATATGTTGCGATTACTTCTCCCATGGAAAAGTTGTTAAAGAAAGACGTTGCATTTGAATGGACTCCAGAATGTCAAGGAAGCTTTGACACCCTAAAGGCCAAGATGGCCTCTGCACCAATACTGGTTTTCCCTCATTGGAATAAAGAATTCCATGTGCATGTGCATCCACCTTCTACTACACTGGGGGTTGTTGTTGTGTAGCCAGGTGAAGGCGACTTGGATCATCCAATAGCATATGCTAGTAGAAATTTATCATTTTCTGAACGAAATTATACGACGAACGAAAGGGAAGACCTGGAGATGGTTTATGCTCTGTAAAAGTTCAGGCACTATTTTTTGGGTGGACATTTCAAGATGTTCACTGATCATTCTTATTTACAATACCTAGTCAATAAGCCTGTGTTGGGGGGGAGAATCTGTAGGTGGTTGCTTTTGTTCCAAGAGTTTGATTTTGAAATAGTGGTAAAGCTAGGACGGTTGAATGCTGGCCCGGATCATCTGTCACGTATTGTGAATGGTGAAGAACCAACCAATATTGATGATGGATTTCCAGATGCAAAATTGTTTTGGGTTTACGTCGCAGATGATCACTATGCACCAATTATTCAGTTTTTGTCTACTAGTGTCGCCCCAGTAGACATGTCGATTAGCCAAAAGAAATAGTTGGTCATAAGAGCCTCTTATTTTCAACTATTTGTTGGACAATTATATAAACTTGGATCGGATGAAATATTGCGACGGTGTGTCTTACCGCATGAGTAAGGTCCCATTCTAGAATAAGCACATGCAAGGATCACGAGAGGTCACTATGGAGGCCGTGCTACTACACGAAAAGTGTTGTGTGATGGGCTATGGTGGCCCACGTTGCATAATGATGTTGCACACTATGCAAGGAGCTGTGATGTCTGCCAGTGGTTTGGTAAACCATCGCAGAGGGATGAGATGCCACTAGTGCCGCAAGTGAATATGCAACCATTTGATAAATGGGCTGTAGAATTTGTGGTTCCTATCAATGCACCAGGTAAGTGCACTGGTGCCCGCTATATTATTACTGCAACTAACTACCTGACTCGGTGGGAGGAAGCTACACCAATCATTGATTGTACTGCTGTGACAACAACACTATTTATTTTTGAGAACATTGTGACGCGATTTGGGTGTCCTAGAATCCTGATGAGTGACCAGGGCAATCACTTTGTCAACCAGACGGTAAAAGCACTAACTGAGGAACTCCACATACAACATAAGAGGAGTACACCATACCACCCACAAGAAAATGGTACTCCTGAGGCCTTCAACAAAATTTTGGAGACAGCGCTGACCAAGGTATGTAATGATAGCCGCGATGACTAGGATTTAAAAATTCTTGAAGTTCTATGGGCCTATCGCACTACTTGCAAACGGCTAATAGTTCAGACACCATTTAAGTTGGTTTATGGGCAAGAGGTAGTCATGCCTATGGAGTATATTGTTCCCAGCCTGTGCATTGTTGTAGCGAGGGGCATGGATGATGCAGAGGCATTAGAAGAACATGTTGCGCAATTGATTCAGCTTGAAAAAGATTGTTTCATTGCAGGATTCCAGCAACAGGTTGCGAAGGATCAACAGAAGGCATGGCATGATCGCCATATTAAGTATAAACAGTTTGTGATAGGATATTTGGTGCTGTTATATGACAGTAAGTTCATCAAGCATCTAGGTAAGTTACAAATGCACTGGTTAGGTCCCTATCTTGTTCAGTCCATTACATCTGGTGGTGCAGTTCAGCTACAACAATTAGATGGCGCAATGTTGCCAAAGCTCATTAATGGGAGTCACTTGAAGCCCTATAGAACGGGGATGGAAATGCACACCACATAGAGTGTTGAAAAAAAAATGAAGATGTTAGTTCAATAGAGCAGGGCGAGCCCCGAGGGAGAGGCTGTACAAGGTTAAAATTGTTAGAGGTAATCGGTTGACCCTTTGCGACAGTTGCAGGACTGTGGGGTGGTCAAATTAAGTACTGAATGTAAGTAGTTAAACCAGTTGGTTGGCGGTGCTTGTTGAAGCGACTTGCATTAATGGCTGATCTGACCATTAGAAGCATAAGATCGCTTGTGAATTAGGCATCACTAAGATTTGAGTTAACAATAATGGTGCAGTTAGATTTGGTAATGATGAATTTGGATTTGAAGTGGCTATAAAACACCACGTGGGATGCATCGAATGGCATTCTTCAGTTGTGCGAGCAGAAATAGAAGGATAATTCTGTGTAGAGTGTTGAGTGAAGTGCAGTTTGAGTTATTGAGTGTATTTTCAGGTTTTGAGGGGTGAGGGATGCTGAGAGGCCTTGACACCATAGAAATTTATAGTGAGTACGAGTCCCGCATTCGGTCCACGGCTATGGAAGAAGAAATCATGAGTATGCCAGTGGGTTCATCATCCATTCCTAAGCAAAAGTGGTAAACTCAGAGACCCAGCCCTATGCCATCAGAGAAGAGGCAAACTTGCACATCTGTGAGAATGCGGGGAGAAGGAACTGCATAGACTGGGCCATAGAGCTTAGGAGATGTTGAGTCTGTGGCACCCCGGGGTGTCTTGATGCATGATATTTTGGGATACGTCACTTCTACGCATCCAGGAGCCAAGCCATGGAATTCCTCAAAGAATCAGAAGTACCCACCCAAGTTGCCAGCGCTGCCGAAAGGGATGATGTGATGAGTCGATATCATCCCTGCATCGATCAGGCTCAAGTTTGACCACCATGACCTTCTCTTGCTTAAAGATGTCCAAGATGAGACATAGGAATCCGTCCCTACGGTGCCTGGTGGCCCCATTTAGCGAATTCTAAAACCATTGTCCAGTGGGTTAGACAAGTTTGGGTTATTGGGGCTCATCAATATGTCCCATTTTGGTCACTTGAACGAAGCACATGCATGTGTAAAGAAATTGTTGGCATGTTTCCATGGAGGGACACTTTGGCTAAATACGCTGATCCCTGTCACATTCGACTTGATTGCAAGCATTACTAGTTTTCCAAAGGTTGGGGAGGACCCGAAGCAGTATATTCATGGAAGATATAATCTAGACAAGAAACTTTCCAATCAGCTAAAGGAGCGCTTTGGTTTACAATGGGATGGTCGTGCTTATCGCATTGACAATATTAACTCACAAACAGTGTGCATTGGTGCAAGAATTATGGCCAGCAAGGTTGTACGCGGCAATCGACCAGTCCAATGCAATTCAGGTGTTGTCTCCTGTGCCTAGAAATGTGTCGAGGGGGTACAAATGAATTGGTCTCTATTTCTGTTAAATCAGTTGCTTGAAGATGCACTCACTGCTTAGACTGGGTGGCCCTTTTCTTATAGTTGGTTATTGATTCTTATTGCTCTTGTTGCTTGGATGGAACTTGAAGACTACCAACCAATGGTGGTTGAAGCAGTCAAGGTTTTCCACAGTGCCCATTATCAGAACCTATGGTGGGTCGAAGAGCCCAGTCAACAAACAGACTGTGCCATTCATTTCTGGATCTATTGGGAAGCACTACAGGCTACCACTGTTGTTGTTCCTATATTTTCTCCCTATGCCATGGCCAAGTATTAGTGGATCCTTCGGTTTGATATTGGACCCCACTCCATTCATATTTAGGCCAAGCAGGACCTTGATCGACAGTGGCTACCATTTCCTTATAAAATCACCACGGAATATTTGGATACTATTATACAAGATTGGCCGAGGGAATGGCGTGTCCCAATGAGTTAGGAGGAGTTATATAAGGAGCTACCCTCGGAGGTCCCTGGTGACCCTTCCCCACATGAATTGAGCAACCATGACTTTGACAATGAGCCATCGATGGATCCTGAAGATGTAGCACAATGTATGCGAGAGGAGACTCGCACCAAATGGCATCAGGAGTATGAGGCAGGCAGTGGTACCAAATCAAGAATGGAAGACCAACTGCAGTGGCTTATCAAAGCCGTCACTGATTCATCTATGGCTGTGACTACGGCGATCCATGAATCCAACCATGAAGAGTTTGGCGTGGTAAGAGATAGGATAGAGTCCATTTTTGATATTATTTCTAAGCAGCCATCGACAAGACATCTACTACAGGACAACCCATCGATCAGCACTAAGCCCCAGGGTAGGACTGTGCAAGCTCTCTCGACTACGATCGACACCGGCAATGAAGAAGTTCACTAGTAGCTGCACCTAATCCAGAGCGTGACTTTGGATTTGAGCAAATTGTCAGCTATAGAGTTGGTTGAGTTGTAACATGGCGTCAGAATGGAGTTGGTGGCATGACAAAAATATTTGTCTAAGGGATATGTAGAGTCCAACAACACCGTTGAGAAGCTACAAAAGGAATTAGAAGAGCTACACCAGGTCCACATGTAGTTGGTAGAGGAAAAGTCATAATAAATCAACCAGTTGAGGTCAACACAGCCCAAGTTGCAGTAGTAGGATGCTGAAGAGATTGCCGACCTTAAGAAGGTGCAAGACCGCCTGATTGTTGAATAGGCGCAGCTATGTGCATGGTGCAGGGAAGTTGAGCAGGTTATTTCTGATTCCTGCTAGAACATTTTTGACAACACCACCGGGCTCACCCCAATCGAAAAGGCCAAGCAATTGGGGAAAAATATGGTTCAACTTCAGGACAATAACTTGCTACTCCAGGCACAGGTACAACACACCATGCCACTAGAGCAGGTTGTGGAGCGCAAGACCTCCATCAAAGAAATTGCCACTAAGGTGACCACGCAGTTTTGGAAAAGTATTGTTCAGGATGAGCAACTTGATCAACTAACTACGTAGGTGAAACAGGCAGAGGGCCAACTGAAAACCCTGAATATGTCATTGAAACCAATGCCGCTGATGGTGCAGATCACCCGGGCCACAGAACTGAAGGATCTATAGCAGCGATTTTCCTGTGCACAAGAACACCAACAAAAGCACCATGAGCAGCTCGACGAATTCCAAGAAATTGGTGGCCAGTTGGCTATTAAGGCTGTCTCCATGCTCTAGGCTGTTTAAGAGAATCAACAAATGGCCAACAGGAAGGCTAGTGAGGAGCACCCCATTTAGAAAACTTTGACTAATTTTCAGAGTATCACCAGTAAAGTACAACTTCAGCGTCGAGAAATTGAGCATCAATTTGAAGATTTTAAGGATAAGAATTCAACACACACCTTGTCAACTTGATGTGGCTCAATGGATAGCCACAAAATTGTGTTGGGGGCCTGTTGGAAAGGGGTTTGGGGCAAGTGAGCTGTGTAGTGTCGCAGAAGCTGCGCAAGCTCACGCGGTACCTCGCAAGGATGGATTGGAGTGATAAGTGGAATAATAACCACTTTTTGAATATTTTATGTATATTTTGGCCAAGTTTGGTTGCGATAGGTCAATAGCAGTTAGAAGTCAGTTAGTAGTGGATGCTAAATGTAAAGACTTAAGCCTATTTGTAGATCTATTTTGAGGAGATCGGGGGCAGTTGTGAGCGATTATATGTGCAATTGTATGGATGAGATATGGTGTGATCTGTTTTATGGAGAATTTTTTGTCTTAACTGTGATTTTACCTGGGTTTCTCCCTGATGTATGCAGTCTCCGGTTTTGGAGAAGAATCATGTAATGTGGTACATTTGTGCAAGATTAATATGATGTGATGAGTATGGCTCAATTCTTGTTTATTGTTATGTAGAAATTCATACCTGCAATAGATTGATTTCACTCACAACAAATTACAATTGATCATGCAAAATTGTCAACAATGGAGAATGAATATGGAGCTGTAACACAAAATTATATTACCTCAGTGTACAATAGCCAACCCTGTAATAACATAGGTTGCTGAATATATAGAATACATCAATAGGTTGAATGCATAAGGATGCATCCAAAGCTAGCATAAAGCAGGCTTACCCAAAATAGGCAAATCCCCCATAGGTGTAAAAAGCTGATCCCAAATCTGTCATGAAGCTCACGAATTGGCA
>LPNX010807234.1:137324-229900 GCA_001517045.1 Pseudotsuga menziesii
ACTTATTCATATGTTTGAGGATCAGACTCCACCATCAAATAGAATTTTTCAGCAAACTCTGGATCCTTCATGCACAGACCACTCTCAAATTGAGATCTAGTCCTCCTTGGGTCATTGGGATCCCCAGCTAGCTCACCTGCTGCATGTAGTGTCTTGGCTGCCCATTTAGGCCTTGTGGGGCTGTTTGGGTCTGAAATAAACTCATCTCCATCAGACAAATCAGAATCAGCATGTTCAACAAACTCTTTACTTACTTCTTGAGGTTCAGGTGGTGAAGAGGCTTCACCAATCTCCACTGCTGCAAGGGGTTCTTCTTCAAACTGAACACACCTTTCAATGAAGGATTTGTTTGTGCTCAAGTTTATCAAATTGTACCCTTTTGAATCTTCAGAGTATCCCACAAAAAGACACTCTTGGCTTTGGGGCTGCAAATCCTTCCTCTTCTCTATCGGGATTCTAGCCCATGCCTTTGACCCAAAAATCCTGAAATGGGTCACATCTGGCTTGTGCCCACTCCATGCTTCGAAGGGAGTCATGCCATCCAACTGTTTGTGAGGCACCCTATTCTAGATGTAGGGTACACAGTTGATAGCTTCGGCCCAGTACTTTGGTGGCAAAGTCTTGGCCTCCATCATGCATGTTGCCATCTCCTTCAGTGATCTGTTCTTCCGCTTTGCAACACCATTTTGCTGTGGTGTGTAGGGGATAGAATGCTGCATCTGAATACCTGCATCTGCACAATAGTTAATAAACTCATTCTTGACATACTCACCACCGTTGTCAGATCTGAGTGCTTTGAGTTTTCTTCCACACTGGTTTTCAACCAAAGCCTTGAAGACTTTGAATAGGCCAAAAACTTCTGATTTGTGCTTCATGAAGTGAACCCAACAATACCTGGAAAAATAATCAATAAAGGTCAAAGCATATTTGGCCTGACTCATGGACATATGAGGGAATGGTCCAGCAACATCACTGTGAATCAGCTCGAGGGGTGCAGAGGTTCTCTCATGGCTGGCTTTCTCAAATTTGTGCTCTGGGTGTTTTCCTAGGATACAGCCTTGGAAAACACCTTTGGAAAATTTAATCTTGGGCAACCCTATGACCATTTCTTTCTCACTTAGATCAGACAGATACTTGTAGTTTAGATGGCCAAATCTTTCATGCCATATCTTGCTAGCTTCATTAGCATGGATAAGAAGAGCAGAGGGGTTTGAGTAAGGCAGGAAGTGTGAAAACATGTATACCTTTTGAGCATGATTCGCTACTCCTTTTGCAATGATTCTTCCACTTGAGATTTCTGTGATCTCAACTTCATCTGGTGAGAATATGAATTTCTTAGGAGACCCAGTGTGGGTCATCTGGTACACTGACAGAAGGTTGGAGGTGAGACCAGGGACATACAGCACATTATTGAACTGCCCATGATCAAGATCTATTCTTCCTTTGCCCATACTTTCAGTGAGAGAGTCATCTCCCAGTACAATAGATGGTCCTTTCGACTTGTCCAGTGAGGAGAAGGCCTCATTAGTCGAAACCATGTGTCTTGAAGCTCCAGAATCTATGATAAAACTGGGTGAACTTGATGTGCCAGCAACTAGAGCATGAACTCTCTCTCTGTCATCCGAACTTGATCCTCCTTCTCTCTTCTTTGAGCCTTCTGGAAGGGAGATGCCATTCTTCTCCAACAGTTGAGTTAACACATCTATCTTCTTTTTGATACAAGAGCTTTCAGTATGATTTCCGTTCGAACAGTATGAGCAGTTGTTCATATCACCTTTGTTTTTCTTCTTCTGGGTATTTTTCTTGGGACCTTGTTGATCCTCTGGAGACTGCTTCTTGTCTCTTCCTTTCTCAGGTGGCTTTTTAGCTTTCTTTTTGCTTTTTGAATCCACCCTCGAATCTCCAGCAACCAGAGCTTGGTCTTTGGAAGGTTTGATGGTGCCCATCATCACCAGCTTGTCTTGTTCCTGTGTGAGAGATTCCATGAAATCTGCGAGGCTAGGCATCTTCCAGGTTCGAGCTATGAGTTTTGTGGCATAGAAGGTCGAAACAAATACTGAGTAGTCAGGTCCTATCTTCGAGAGGATGGCCAACACGAGCTGATCATCTTTCTTTTCGATACCACACTGCTTCAGCTGCAAAACTAGTGCTTTGAACTTGGAGAAATATAGCTGTAGGGATTCAAAGCTGCTGGGACTCAGAGAAATCAGCTCATTTTTTATCTGATGTCCCCTCATCTCATCTGTCTTTCCAAAAAGCTCAGACAGCTTCTCCCATACTTGATCCGGTGAAGTTAATCCATCGAGATGGAAAAGGAGGTCTCGGGAAATACTGAGACATAGGAGGCCATAGGCCTCATCTCTCCGATTGTGCCATTTGATCTTCTCTGCAGCAGCATTGGGCTCTGCTTCTGTAGCCATAGTCACCCTGTAGAGGCCTTTCACTCTCAACAATATCTCCATCTCTGCTTTCTATTCAAAATAGTTGAAGGGAGTCAAGATAGTTTTCTGTGAATCCATAGCTTCAGAAAATCTGTCCCGGCTGTCAGTAGAAGGCTCCCAGTCTTGATGTCGAACCTGCAAAACAATTTTTGGAGGAGAGTAACAACCTACAATGGCTCTGATACCATGTAGAAATTTAGACCTGCAATAGATTGATTTCACTCACAACAAATTACAATTGATCATGCAAAATTGTCAACAATGGAGAATGAATATGGAGCTGTAACACAAAATTATATTAACTCAGTGTACAATAGCCAACCCTGTAATAACATAGGTTTCTGAATATATAGAATACATCAATAGGTCGAATGCGTAAGGAGGCATCCAAAGCTAGCATAAAGCAGGCTTACCCAAAATAGGCAAATCCCCCATAGGTGTAAAAAGCTGATCCCCAATCTGTCATGAAGCTCACGAATTGGAAAGGGCGCATGGGCAAGCTAATGAGTGGTGGAATGGTAGCTCATACATGCTTTTGCATGGAGGAAAGAGTGGAGGAGGAAGAGGCAACAAAGCTGATTCACCTCACCTAGTCTTGCTTTCCTATGTGCCTTAAAACACTGAAAAAGCAGGGAATAAAGCAGAAAAAGCAGATGGGCGCCTAGGAGGCCAGGAATAAAGCAGATTTGATTCCTAAAGCTTCCCAAGGCGCTACATGAGTCAAAGATGGAAATTTTGACCTCTATGGATAGGCAATTAGCAACTTGCACATGGTGGGACTCATGGACTAGGCAAATAAGACAAAAATAAATGAATTAATGTCTAAGTGGGTAAATGCTATGGGTTGATTATTCTAACATGTTATATATCTGTTATGATGTTGTGACTCTGTCTTGTTACAATGGCATAATATTGATGTAATTCAGTCTCTTTCTTCTATATTGATGCGATCTGTTGCTGAAATCTTTCTTCTATGTTGATGCGATTCAGTCTCTTTCTGCTATATCGATGCAATCTGTTGCTTTTATGTTCATGCAATCTATGATTCTGTAACTATTTGATGTGATATGAGTAATGATGTTACATGAATAATGCTGCGATATTGTGATACCATGTGATGATTGCATAAGTTATTGTGTCCCTCCATCAGATCCCCATATCTTCCTCTCCCACTGTCAAAAACTCAGTCCTGACAGATCTCCCTTAAACACCTCAGGTGAGACCTCATCTACTCCACAGAGATTCCTGGGTAGGCTAAAACCTGTCTGGGTTAGTGCTCAGGGAGATTGTTTTGTAGGACATCGATAGAGTGGGAACCCTTGTCGATGAAGCTTTGTTGGAGGGTTTCACCAACAGTCCATAGCCCTTTGGAATGTAGCACCTGCATTCATAATCCCAAAAGGTATTTTATCGTACATAAATGTTCCCCAAAGAGTTGTGAATGCTATTTTTTCTCTATCCTCGGGTTGTACTACAATCTGATTATAACCAGAAAAACCAGCAATCATTGAAATTCTATGAGACCCTAAAACTCTCTGCAAAATCTAATCAATTTTAGGCAATGAATAATTGTCTTTCAAGCAAGATCTGTTTGGGTTGCAGAAATCTACACAGAGCCTTATTTCTCCATTTTTCTTATGCACAGGCACCAAGTTAGCAATACAAGATGAATATCTAAGAGGAACAATAATTTTTGCATCCAACAATTATTTTTACCACATTTTCAATTACTAGCAACAATACTTGATTAAGACTTTTAAGTTTCTGTTTAAAATGATTAGTATTTGGTTTCAAGGGAATTTTATGCTGAATTATGCTAGTGTCATAAGTTCTTAAATCTTCATATGACCAAGTGAAAATGTCCACAAATTCTTTCAATAAACTGCTATACTTTTTATTTTCCCCTTTAACAAAAATTTTGAAATTTTGATCATTTAAGGTTTAACTTCAGAACCAATATTACAACTTACAACACTTTATTCAGTGGTTTGCAATGTAGGTTTCAACAAAGTATCATCTTTTGAGAATAACCTCTCAAGTGGAACAAATTCCTTGGGAATGAAATTTCCCTTTAATTCAACAATCTTATGTTCAACAATTGAATCTTTTGTATAGGGTTCATTTTCAACCAACTCAACTTCCTGATCCTGATAAACTGGATCATTAGCAAATTCACCTGTTAACTCCAAAAATTCTTTTATCTCCTGATCATCATGAAAGACTTTCTAGTGTTTGATGTCATCTGGGACATATGTCCTGTATCTCACATCAATTGGATATTTCAAATGTGTCAATTTTGGAACCTTAAAGTAAGCTGCTGCTAGATGTTGGGCAATAGGGCAGACCTGGGTTTTAATCCTTTAGCTTCACACCAACAAAAGACCCACAGTGTTGGCCCTTTCGGCAACAACCCACGAGTAGGTTGCAGTCTCACCCGAAACAGCTATGGGGTGCCGCAGAATCAGGTTTCTGCAAGCAGAGAGGGATATTACTGTACCTTAGCCTTTAATAACTTATAATCAATAACCACAGAGCTCCGACATTCACACACACACACACACACACACATATATATATATAACTTCGCAGATAAATAAACAACTATTACTTGCTTAACCCACTACAGGGAATTCATAGCGAAGCTTGTTATTAGCAGCGATCTTATTATCAAATGTATACAGTTATTAATGCATAAAAGACAACAGAAATAGAAACAGCACAAGAACCACAACACCAGATATAACGTGGTTCACCCCTAGTGTAGGGGCTACGTCCACAAAACTGTGTTTTATTCAACTTGCTACAAAATCACAGTTCTGATCTGTGCACTCAGCTGCAGATCCCTTCAAGTACTTAAAATTTGCGCACACAGCTGCAGATTTTCCCTTTATCTTCTTACAAAAACCCTCTACGCACACAGCTGCAGAGGTCGTCCACGCACACAGCTGGGACTTAACTTTTCCTTGCAAAATGTAGCCTTATCTTCACTTTAATCCTTCTTACATCAAAATCCTTCACCTTTCTTATTTATAAAAGTGCCTATTTATATATCGCACTATTACACAACCATGGACTTAAACCATGGGCATCACAAACCCTAAACCCTGGACTTAAACCATGGGTTTATTACAAAAAGGGGCTTTGACTTACCCCGACACCCCTAAGACTATTTTGATCTGTAAATCCACTTACAAACTTCCTCAAAAACCGTGGAGTTACCAAAACTAACAACCCTTAGAGTATACGTCCCAACAGGCCCCTAAGACTCACTAGTGGCCCGTACTAGGACACATTGCTAGTCTTCTGCCGGTCGCAGCTTCTTTGCAAAGGCAACAAACTGAGTATTAAGACTGTGCATGATGTCATCAGCTGCTTTCTCCTTTTCCACTAACTCCTGTAGCACGGTGGATGACACGTCGCTGGCCTTTTCCTGTGCGAATACACCATATTCCTACAGGATTTTGAACTGGCTATCCACAGCGGTGCTTAATTGCAAAGCCTCGCTGACCAGTGGATGGATGGAGTCTTCTAACTCAGTTACTTTCACCCTGTATGATTCAATTTCCTGCTGGATTTCCTTGATGTGCTTTACTCTAAGCATTTTCTCCATAGGTGGAAGAGTCTTGATTTCGACTTTTACGGTCTCCAGCTCTGCCTGTCGTTGCTTGATGGTTTCTTGCAGCTGGTGTATTTCTGGTTTTTCCTGAAGGGTTGTCCAAGCCTCTACACTGTCTCCAAGTAGTTTTGCTGCACTGCCCACAATATCCGAAATCTTTGCTGCAGATGCTTGAATGTCTGCGCGACGCTACTCTTTGACCTTAGGTGGACTTTCTGGATGGATGTGGAGTTGCAGCTCCGCGATCTGGGTCTCGTGCTGTACTTTGAGCTTCTCAATTTCACTACAGGACTGCTGCACATAGTCTTTCAACCTAGCCAGTCTTTGCTTAGGTTCTTCCACCAGCTGCACGTCGAAGTCAGGGAGACTCCGACATGCTTCATCCACCACTCGGACCAATGTAATCCGCTTACGTTCTGCGTCCCTCTTTCACTGTTCGGCCGCCTCCAGCTACGGTGCGAGGTTATCGTTATGCTTCCTGGTGTCATCCAACTGGATTTGGGAATAATGATCTCGGGCCTGAATTTCCTTTGCGATGGCGGACTGGCAGAGATAGAGTTCTACCATGGACATTTTGGTGTAATCAATTCCGACTCGCATAGTCATTTCTGCGCGTGATGCTACATCAGTTGTTATAAGGGCAGCGACAAATATTTGGCCCTTGTTGTCTCTAGCTGGCCATTGCCTTAGGTCTGGCTGCGCGCTTACGGGTGCGCTGCTTTCTGTAGGGCCAGTCGCAGATTTTTCTACTAGTTCCCTCAATTCCGACACGTGTTTTGCTACGCCAGAGATGGCATTGAGATGCAAAGCTGCAAATTCTGACCATTTCTTAGTAATAACTTCTGTAGATTTGGACAAGGCCTCATCAAGGTCCTCTCCTATCAATCTGGGTGCCTCGTCAATGTTCTTACCTTTTGACACCTTTGCTTTTTTTCGGGACCACGGTTTGTTCACTTCTTCTGCATCGGGTGTCTTGCGCTTATCCTATCTATCAGGGTCTGGAGTAGTTTTGACTGAGTCTTGGCCTTCGTCTTCATCAGTTTCCTCTCCTCCGTCCTGGTTGCTATCATTCTGCTGCAACTCCGTCTGTTCTTCACTGTCTTCCAGGGGTGCTTGCTGTTGTGTGTTGCTAGGCCCTGTGCCCACATTGGTAACTATGGGGATTGGAATGTGAGGTTTCTTTCCCACATCCTTCAACCATTCATCTGGCCAGTGTTGAATTACTACCTGGATATCAGCCTCCATGACTACATATGGCAGCTTGAACCATTGATGTTGTTCATCTGTGTGAGCTTGGATGAAGGTATGATGCATGTCGGCACTGAAGGTGACTACACCGTGATAGTGGGAGAATAATGTCTGACTGAGCCACGTGGTTTTTTCCATCTGAAACTGGATATCCATTATGTAAAAAGCAAACACATAATTTGTCATCTGCTGGTGTTTTCTATCCTGGGAAACCCATAGCGATGCGTATCTGGCTGCGCCAGATGTGGTTTTCGGAGCATCACGGAACTGTGTCTCAAGAGGTTCTCGCCATCCTACCAATGCGATAAGGACAAGTAGCCATGAGTAATGGAAGGGCCTACCTTTCTCTTGTGCATCCTGGACGTCTTTTAGGAATTCCTGCGTAATATAGTCTGCCCAGTTGTAGCTGTAACCCTCGGTGTAGTTCATAGCAATTCTGATAACCGGGGCAAGTACTTCCATTGGCCTGCACTTCCGCATGACTTTGCAAGCTAGGAGCTCTGCCGCAAAGCGGATGCGAGGTTCTTGAATCACAGAAGTGTGATACCCACACTTGCCCTTTGTCAGGCCGAAATGTTCCTTCATGGTTTGTGCGAGCTTTGTATCCTCATGCTTTAATGGGAATTCGGTCACTGGGTTAGGCCCTACTCTGGGTAAGCCAGTGACCCTCTGAATGAGCTCACCGTCGATAGGGATTTGCTTGTCTCCTATACATAAGTAGCCGTTATGAACTAACTCCAGCAGCTGTTTAACTAATATGGTCACCTGTGGGCCGCGACCAAAGTGGGGAACGTCAAGCATCTTCAGTAAACCAGTGCGATCCAAGCCGGCAGCCCACCGTTTAACTTCTACCAATTTCGTCATGTCATACTTGACATAGTGCAAATATTTTTCTGGTGTGAACTGCGGAAACTTAATTCGGTCACTTGTGTCATGGTCGGAATACTTAAGCCGATCTATCTTCCTTGTCATGGACCCAACCAGCTGCACACCCGATGGTAGTAAAGGAGTAGTTAAGGTGAACTGCTTGCTCTGTCGAGGAGGTTTAACTCCTGGTCGAAGAGGTGGGACATATGTTGGCCGTCGTGGTGCAATAGGCTCCTCCACGTCGCTTGGGATTTCTACTGAACCAGATGGATTCATTCCGGAATCCTGCGATGTTTGCCCAGATTGCTTGTGTTGGTCTTCGTTTCGCTTAGAACGGACTTCAGGCTTAAACTGTTTCCTAGCAAACCGTGTTTGCATTGGTGGAATGGGTGCTGGTAGGGTTTCCTCACGTGCTGCAGGTGTAAGTCGGGGTTGAACAATGTTCCGCAGCCCTGTCTGTTCAAACTCGCTCAATAAGTCCTGAAGTTCTTGATCGGTGGACATAGATTCAATTGTGAAGCTGCATAGTGGGAAATGTCGGTGCCTTGGGGTCTTCTTATGCAATCCAGCGATCCTATTGGTCATAAATGTGCATTGAAGGTGCCAAATCTGACAGAGATCCTGCACCCACGGCACTAGATTTTGGCGGGTACCCGTAGGACAGGCAATTAAGGCGATTAAAGTACCGGCGCTGCCAAATTGGCATCGTTCCATTGGTCGGTTTTTATGCTGCGGCGCAACCAGTACCACAACTGTGTCATGATAAGGACCTTCATCAGGATAATTACCTTCGGCAGATATAGGCAAGTTCTGTGACCAAATTGTGAGCTTCGTTCCTGTGGTGGTTTTTTTCGACCAGCGAGGGAGGGCCTGTGTTATTTCGGTAGCACGAAACACATTAGTGTGCCGGCGCCCGACCTCCACCTACCGGAATTCTGCCACAGGTGCCTGGGTATGACGAACCCTGGGTTCAAGTGTTGATGCTTCATAATAACGCTCCAAGCGGTCTTGCATCCTACTCTGCCCATTGAACCTACTACGCGCCCTCTGGGGCTGAGCCATAAATCTCAGGTGATAAGATTCCCAGCTAGAAGGGTATGTCTTATGGGTAGTCCATCATTTGGATGTGGTGACTTCGTCTGCTGAGTCCAGATTCTCCACTTTCTGTGACGCTAGCATCTGCGTGGGTATTGGTACCATGGAGTGCTGTGGGGCTGTCGAACCATCAGAAGAGGTTAGGGTTATTTCCTGCGAACTAATCCATCCGAGTGACTTGGTAATTCTGGCGCATCTATGGCCATGTAGTTCATATAGTCGGTTCTGCTAGTTCTCTAACCCATCATCGGAATCTGTCATACAGGAGCTGTCACACTACCAATCCATAATGCCTTCGGTAGTAGGATCAATATAAACTTATTCCTGTGCTGTGATATTATAAATGTTGTCCAGAATATCCTGGTCTTTGTCTTTGAGTGGTTCTGTATAAATTTCTCCTTGGGACAGGTCTAGGGGTATGATAAATCGTAAACCATTTCCTTCGAAGGTCATCTTCCTCTTCTTAAGATTGATGATAGCAGCATTTTCCATGGCCCACTCGATTCCCAATAGGGCTGGATAAGGATTGCGGTCATCAATGATCTCAATAACTTCAAAATCCGTGAGAGTACTAAATCCATCAATATCTATTGGAACACTAAGAAGTCTCCCTAGAGGCACAATCTTTTGTTGATTAGCTAATCTCAATTGTATAGGGGACCGGGCCAGGGCAGGTTTTCCCATTTGTCCCCAGGTTTGCTTGGGTAGGACATTAACTTCTGATCCGAGATCCAGAATGACATCAGTCATATCATACTCCCCTATCTGAACATTCAATCTCATTTCCCTACCAGTTCTTCAGACATGATTAACAGTTTTCTCCTGATCAACTCTTCTCTGAGGGTCTGTGAAAGCAAGAACTTTTTGCAATTATTTTAAAGCATTCTGATTCCTCAAGAGTTTCATACAACTCTGTAAAAAGGATGAGAGTGTACTTACTTTATCTGTCGAAGCATCTTGTGGCTGTGAGTCCTGCAGAGGTTGTGACGCAGGTACTGCTGTTATGCTAGGACCCATAATGTCGGACTGAGCCTCCTTGACTGGTTCTTGGTCCCTCTCAGTAGCAGGTGCTGGGACTTTCTCGGAGGCCTTATGCATGCACACCTCGATAGGTGATTTTTGGGTATTCTGGATGTGCATCGTAGCTCCACTCCGCATAACAACATTAATAGCTAGGGTGGGTCGTTGCTCGACAGAGATTAGCTAGATGTTCTGAGTAGGGGCACCGTTTCTTTCCTGAATCTTAGCTATCAACTGCGGGCATTGTTCGATGACGTGATCTACTGCGCGACAATACCGACATGTCGTAGTTGGGTTCTGACAGTCTCTAGCAAGATGCCCGGCTTGGTTACAGTTGTAGCATACTACCTGGCCTCTACCCCTTCCGGCCAACCTACCATGGCCGCGGCCTCCAAAAGCACCCCTTCCAGATGCACCACCACGGTAGCCATAGCCATCATTACTCTGCGCTTCATTCTGTACCCAGTAGGCGTCATAAGTGCACTCTCTCATGAGGTCATAGCTACGACACTCCTCTTCAGTATGCCCTACTGACTTACAGAACTTGCAGTAGGGGCTCTTGGGGACCTAGACATATCACTAGAGAAGATGGAAAATTTCAAGGCGGTGTTGGCCAGTGGTCCGACATATCTCACAATAGAGAACACCGGGATTGAACTGGTTTGGCATGCCCGTATTTAGGTAAGTTCTGACCACAGGACATTGGTCCCTATTGTGACCTTCTGTCCGACATTGTGTACACCAAACATCCTCACAACTGGTTTTAGCTATCTTCATATCGCGAAGCTCCAAGGCCATCGCTGCTAAGTGCGCTTGGATTTGAGCAATACCAGAATCATCTCCGATAGGGGCAGTCTCCAGTTTCATTGTGATTTCCAGAGCCTCTTGCTTGTCAGCAATATTCTGTTGCATGAGTGGAGTTCTGATATGTGGTAATAATGCTGCAATAAACCATTCCATGTGCTGCGCAAAACTAATGGTGAAGCTGACTTGGTACAGTAGAACTTTGAATCTCTAGTCAAAGTCCCACACTGATTCGCCACGCCGCTGCTGAATCTCTTTCAGTTCAGTAATATACTGCGATTCTGATTTAGGCTTCTTAAATTCTTTGATTATAGCTGCCTTAATCTCATCTAAGGTAGGGTTCTGAGTACTGGATAATTTCATGAACTAAGTCAAGGCCCAGTCCCTGAAAGAAGTAACAAGCTGCGCGCTTCTGTCAGCTGGATCCGTAATGTTCCTAGCGTTCCACACGGCTTCACATAAGAACCAAAACTGTTCTGGATCCTTTAAAGACAGGGAGCTTAATATCATCAGCCAAGTGGGCCATGGTGGGTCTGGGAGGGTTGGGCGAGGGACCGGGCGTCGATGGGGGGGGGTTTACTGGGGTAGACTGGCCTGTAACAGGAATACTCAGGTTAGGCTGACAGTCAGACTACGACGGGATTTCGGGGATAACAGGATTGCACAGCGGAGTGACCAGAGGGTTTTGAACCGAAGGGTTTTGTTCAGGGTCTGACTCTTCGGGGATTATACGGGAAGGCTCGGTACCCTGACCAAAGGAATAGGATCCAAAGTCTCTCTTATACCTCTTGCCACTTCGTAGCAAACCGCTTTGCTCAGCGAGGGTGTTGTCACTTGCAAACATACGTTAGTAATACAAAATCTAACAGTCTGATTCAAATAGCAGGATTCCTTTTTCAGCCAATAGCATTTTAATTCACAGGTTCAATGAATTCAAAAACTTACCCCGTGGTCCTTTGAAGAACTGTCGTTCAACTTCGCTAAAGGAGGTACTTGTGTCAATGGCAAACTCTGTCACAAAGGCTTCCAATGTTTGCGTCGTCCAGAAATCCACACCACGGGATATCTCGTTGTTCACGCGTTTCACAAGATTGATCCTTATGGGGGTCCACGCAGGAAACTGACGAGCTTGGAAGTTCGTACTTTTCTATGTTAACCTGGACAGCCACTGGTGCAACTCTATGTGGAAAGTACCAAAAAAAATATCATAAACATCAGCAAAAACATACCTTTGTAAAAAGTCACTTGCGCTACGACGTGGATTTGTGTTCTCTTGCTCAGCAAATTTCAGATAAGTCTCCTGAAGCCAATCACCAATTTCCTTTACAAAGGGCCTCCAGATCATAGCCCTGAAGGTACGACGTAAACCCCTCTTGCACAGATACTGATTTCAATTGGAAACGGAACCAATTTGTTGGGCAATAGGGTAGACCCAGTTTTTAATCCTTTAGCTTCACACCAACAAAAGACCCACAGTGTTGGCCCTTTCGGCAACAACCCGTGAGCAGGTTGCAGTCTCACCCGAAACAACTATGGGGTGCCGTAGAATCAGGTTTCTGCAAGCAGAGAGGGATATTACTGTACCTTCGCCTTTAATAACTTATAATCAATAACCACAGAGCTCCGACATTCACACACACACACACACACACACATATATATATATAACTTCGCAGATAAATAAACAACTATTACTTGCTTAACCCACTACAGGGAATTCATAGCGAAGCTTGTTATTAGCAGCGATCTTATTATCAAATGTATACAGTTATTAATGCATAAAAGACAACAAAAATAGAAACAGCACAAGAACCACAACACCAGATATAACGTGGTTCACCCCCAGTGTAGGGGCTACGTCCACAAAACTGTGTTTTATTCAACTTGCTGGAAAATCATAGTTCTGATCTGCGCACTCAGCTGCAGATCCCTTCAAGTCCTTAAAAGCCGTGCACACAGCAGCAGGCCCCTGCGCACACAGCTGCAGATTTTCCCTTTATCTTCTTACAAAAACCCTCTGCGCACACAGCTGCAGAGGTCGTCCATGCACATAGCTGGGACTTAACCTTTCCTTACAAAATGTAGCCTTAGCTTCGCCTTAATCCTTCTTACATCAAAATCCTTCACCTTTCTTATTTACAAAAGTGCCTATTTATATATCGCACTACTACAAAACCATGGACTTAAACCATGGGCATCACAAACCCTAAACCCTGGACTTAAACCATGGGTTTATTACAAAAAGAGGCTTTGACTTACCCCGACACCCCTAAGACTATTTTGATCCGTAACTCCGCTTACAAACTTCCTCAAAAACCACGGAGTTACCAAAACTAACAACCCTTAGAGTATACGTCCCAACACTAGAGCTAAGGAATTTTTTGTTTCATTATATTCTCTTGGAACAAAAGTTATGTTGAAAGCTAAAAATAAATTATCTATTAGATCCCACACCTCATTTCTATACACTTTCAACAAATGTTGCTTTACCTGGTAAACATTCTTAACTTAATGAATTACCAATTCGAAGTCACCAAACATAACAAGCTCTTGAATATCCAAATCTTTTGCTGCTCTCAATCAAAGAATCAATGCTTCATACTCAGCAGTATTATTGGTTTTTTTGATTTCCAACTTGTACATGAGAGAAATGATTTCACCTCCAGCTGAAATGAGTACAACACCTGCTCCTGCTCCCTCCTTACTTGATGAACCATCAAAATACATTTTCCATAAACCATCTGGTTTCTCTTTCTTTTTCTAAACTGGAAAATCCTTGTGCACTTGTAAAACTCCTTCAAAACTGTTACTTAATTGTAGCATACAAGAACCCAAGTTCTCCTCTATTGAATAAATTGGATTATTATTGGAAATTTTACTGTCACTTACCAAATATGCCATTTGTACTTCTATAAAGTCTCCTATATTCTCCTCCAAACACTGGAATTGTGGCATATGAAAGGTCCATTTGAATAGTTCCTCCCACTCTTTTTGCCCAAGATCTAGACAACAACATGCCAAATTTAGGAGAAATATCTACTACAACTATATCCATCAATACACTCTTCATAGGTATTTATGTTAAATTCACCAGAAAGATCTTTAATAACCCCAATACACTTCACTACCCTAGAATCAAATGCATACAAGTCATGATATGGTTTAGTAACACTCAACCCTAAGGTTTCCATGACTGCTTTGGCATGAGATTATGTGAAGCTTCTGAATCAAGAAGACAATTATGTAATAATTTCTCATGAACTGTAAGAGTCAAATAAAAAGGAGGTGGATATTCTAAATTGTCATCAGGTTGATCAAAGGTTTTTGAACCCACTATGATGGTAGGGTTTTCATCTTGCAAATTAATTTCATCAGAAGGAACGGAATTCACTACAGTTTTAAAAGTTGCTTCTCTGTAAGACTTGTTTTTTATCAACTCTATCAAAGGAACAGGGATCTTGATCGTATTAAGCTCATGCTCCAAATTAAACCCACCTATACCTTTATTAACTTCCTTAGGAACTACAACTTGTTTCTATTTTGTAGGAAAATTTTGTTTAATAGGAATATTTTTTACCACCTTCTTATCTTGTACTGCATGATTTACCCTTGATCTAAGACCATATGATTTTTGTGGAATCTCCTGACAAATTTCAGGCATAGACATTTATTGTTCACAATTATTTTCTTCATAATGATCAAGAACTGTAGCATATTGATAATCAGCTTTAGTAAAAAACTGAGGAAGAATCATCATCAAATTGACTATTATTATGTTCTTGTTCTTCCAAATCCTCTAACTCCCCTTCATCTATCTCATATGATTCATCATCTCTCACATGATTATTTTGAAATGGAGGTTGAATTCTTTGCTCTTGATTTTCTCTTCTCTCCCTCTGAATATCATTGTTTCTTCTTTCTCTTGGAAAAAATATAGGAACAAAAGGTCTTCTGAATTGATTTTGATCTGTTTCTCCTTTAGGTATACGCTTGGTCTGATTTTTATTTCCAAACTATCAATCTTAGTAGATAAATTTTTAATAATTTTATTCATTTCATCCATTTTACTATTTGAAGCTCTTCCTGTAGAACTGGATGGAATAATTTCTTTTTTATATTTTTTATCTACCATTTGATAGTCTGTTTCCTCTCTGAGTTTGTTTGAAGCCAATATGTTAGACTCAACTTCCAATGCAAGATATTGCATATTTAAAAGATATATCGACATTATTTCTATTAACAAAAAAGAAAATCCACGATCAAAAGATTTTGCATAAGTTAACTTCGCTGATGTTTCAGAGGGTATGATTTCAGCTGGTATCTTGCTGTACATTTTATTGAACCTTTTAGAAAAATATCCAACAACCTCATCTTTCTTTCTTTTCAATGATCCAAACTCTGTAATGTAATATAGATAATCTTTAGTATCTTCCCATTGTCTCATGAACACTTCTTCTAAAGCATCTATACCATCTATAGAGTTTGGTGGTCATTCCCTAAACCACTTTCTTACTTCACCATCTAAGATCTGCACAAAAACTCTCATCCAAACATCTTTATTCTCAAAATTCTGATTATTTGCATAGCTTAGATAAGTATTCCAGTGCTCCTCTGCTGTAACATATCCTTGGCCATTGAATCTCAGAAGATATTTATGATAATTTCCACCTGGGAGAGCATTTAAAGGCTAAGGCAAAACTAGAGGGGAATACCTGGCTGCTATCATGACAACCATCCTATTTTGGGGTCGATCCATTTTAGGACTGGAAATATTTGAACTTGAATTGTATTGGTTGGAACTTGAATGTTGTGATGAAGGAGGGATATTACTGGAATTAGGCTGATGCAATGGAATTTTACTTGCAAAAGGAATATGAGATGAAAATAAAGAAGAACCACTTGTTTGTAATGCTTCAACTTTAACTTCTTCAGGTAATAAAGGATTTGTGAAAACCTGGAAGTTGTATACTTGAGAAGGGGTAAAAAATAGATCTAATTCTTCTTTCCCCTTTTTCAGACTATGGTTCAAAAGAAGGAACTGGAAAGAATGAAGATTTAGGAATATTCAAGGTTGAGGGATGTTTAAACTTTCTAGATGATGTAGAACTTAATCGTTTCCTAGCTTCCTTCAATATTTGTTCAGGGTCTGAAACTCTTGGATTTAGAGGTGATGAGGGATTTCCTTGAGTTCCTATCTATTTTGAAGCCATTGTAATTTTCTGTAGGTAACCGGTGTAGGTTACTGATGTAGTCTATAAACAGATTTTACTGATCTTGTTCACCCTCCAAAATCAAATATAGAAAGATGTCAAATACCTAGGGTAGATGTATTTTCATTTCTCTGTCCTCGACAATAGCACCGGAAGATGTTATCACTAAAGTTGAACCTAGACTACTAAAGTTCAAGATTAGAGAAATATAAAGATAGATCAAGCTGATTGAAACCAAATTTATACAGAGAAGGTATGTAATCAAAGGGTATGGAAATCAATAAAAATATAAATCATAAAACTACATGACATATAAATGAATGCAAAATTCAACAACACAAAATACTATGATCATGAATTTATAAAAGAATGAATCTAGTTCTACTAATTTACTCACCCCCTAACCCTATTTATTTACCTTCATTCATTCTAAAATACATAAATATATAGCTATATATTCTTCTCTATTATGATATGCTAACATGTTATTATTATTGTCCCTAGCACCATTCCTAAAGGCTTTGAACATGACATAATATTTTTTGAGTTTCTAGGAAACCTCTCAAGAGATACCTATATTATGCACACTAATGTCTTCACTCAAGGCCTTGGTAGACATGAGTAGCAGTTTCACTTGGAAGGCATGAGTAGCAATTGAGTAGCAATTCCTCTTGTAGTTCAACCAGACCTCACATTTCCACATTTATTATGTTCTCTAGACACCAAACACATTTATTTGTGTATTCTAATTACTCTTTACATCCATTCATCCAATGTAATACAATACAATCTCTCAATCTAACATAAATACATTTTTTTAAAGATTTTCTATGAGAAAATTCTTTCTCAAGTGTTTAGGAACAAGAAAGAGTTGGGTAGAGTTGATAACAATTATTATTATCCCAAGTTTCAAGGAATTTTGATCTACCATATCCTTTGGAATGACATGATTGGATAACCAAGGACGTTCTTATCGACACCAAGTAGAATAAATTCCCCTTTGTTGTATTCATCTACAACTTCAATGCTACTACCTATTCTTCTAACTCTATCATAGAGAGGATTTAGAATCCACCAAGAGAAAATGATCTCGTGGGTGTGAAAAAAGTTAATTATCTATGATTACTAAGAAAACATCAAGAGGATCATCTAGGTGCTTCAGTTGGAATGCAAATGAGCCCTCAACTCAACTCCATTGGTTGAACTCATTCATTAACAAAATGAATTTTGAAGGCCCTACCTTTCCAACAATCCTTTCCTCCATTATTGTATTACATCATTTATTTCATTATACTTTCCTACTAGTTATACCTTTAGACACCATATAAACTACCCAAACTATCCAAATAACACTCATATCCCCACTCAAAGGCCAAGGACATAATTATTATGTTTTGTGTGGTGATTTGGGGTGTCATTATTGTCCATAGGTGTTCCTTGAAGCCTGATTTATAGACTAAGGCCCAAGACTCCTCCCTCTATCATGTTCGGGGCCTAAATATTGAAGAATGATGAAGTTATAACCATAAATTTGTCATGTTTAGAATCATAATTGAGTAATATAAGTGGGGATATCTACCCATCTAGCCATCAATTGACATACTCCATGTCTACAAATAACAAATTTGAATTGTACAACACAATACTTATATTAATTGCACAAAGATCAATCAACTATTTGTGTGTAATTATTTGAGATTGTGCATTAGGTGCAAGACCAAGATTACTCAACTATCAACAATAATTTGCATGTCTCTCTTCCATATATATTTTTAATGTAAACAATAATGTAGACACCTTATTTAGAATTAAAACACACATGCATTTCTGTGAAAAATAAATTCAATTTCTTGGTGGGACCTTTTCCTATGTGGAAGATTTGAATTTCACAAGCACACACTTGGATTTAATAACACTTGTTCCTCCCTCTCCATGTTTGTCATGTTTTATGTGTCATCTCTCATCCTATTAGTTTGCTTCAAAGTTAGGTTTGGAGCGATGAAGCAAGTGGTATGGAATGCATAAACCACAGAAAACTCAATGATATTTTTTATTTTGTTTTTTAATATGTCATGTTTGGGTGAAAAGTTGCAATAAGTTAAACACAATCATAGGTAACCTATAGTTTTTTTTAAAGAAATCTTATTGGTTTTTATTTTTCTGTTTTTCTTGTGGCATAACTCTTTAATGCAAAAAATAAAAATTGTTAATGTTTCTCCTATAACTTATCCGTGTGTGTGTGTGTGTGAGATAGAGAGAGAGAGAGAGAGAGAGAGAGAGAGAGAGAGAGAGAGAGAGAGAGAGAGAGAGAGAGAGTATTTTNAAACCTACCAATGCTACATATAAAGTACTAATTTCATGGTTTACTGACTTTATTAATTAAAACATACATATAAAAAAAATCTAAATAAATGTACAAATCAACTAATGTTTGTTTTATTGTCATTGCATTTAAGTGTCAAAAGAGACCATCATTAAATTTCCAATGCAACCTATTTTTTAATTATACAAGGACTAATATCAACTTAGAGTAGGCATGTAGGTAAGAACATCCAGAGCATGTAGGTAAGCACATCGATATTTTTATCATCCCTAGTGAATAAATGGACTTTGACCAATATTTAGAATTGCATCCCTTCTAACGAAGTCCCAAGGAAATAATGAACAAAGCTCATGCATTTTTAAAATATACACTTACATCTCATTTTCTATATTGAGAATATATAAGTTACTTGAGCTTATTTTCAAAGCCTCATAAACAGTAATTGGAGAAAAAAAATAGTCATTAAAAATGAAAACCTCAATGAATGTTTCCCTATAATGTTGGAAGATCTTGTTGTTACATTCATGCTAATAACTTTTATATATTTTTTTCAAATGAAACTTTTGATTATTTTACACTCCCACAAACCATGCATAAACACTTCTAACTTGCCACAAACAAGACACTAATAATTTTCATTTTTGATTCAATAGTATTTCAAATTTTGAATACATGGAAAATGATCTTAAAATATGCAATAGATTGCATAGATGAACTTCTTAATATGTATTAAATGCTAGGATGATTTTTCAATAATTTTTTAGATTAATTTAAAGTTTAAAACCAAATTCCAATATCAAAAGAAAAATAAACCACATCACATATATATATATTATATATATATGATGAATATGATTGTCACTGATGACAACATTGATTACAAAAGTTAAGTATGATGACAATGGAAAGTTGAAGACAAGAAGGAGAGAGAACATGGAATTGGATGGCAAAGGTCAAGAGGTAGACAAGGTGATGGACAAAGAACATTGGATGTGGGCATCAAAGCCCTTGGAACACCTAATGAGCCAAATGACCCATATTGTGGTCATTTGAAGATGATTTGGACAAGCAAGAAGGCATGGCATGATGAAGAGAAACCAAGAAATTGAATGGATTAATAACAGGCACAAGACAATGACATGAAGGATGAGGACTTGAAGAAGGAAATTGGAAAAGACTTGTCATGGAAAGAAAACATAATGAATGAAGGACAAGATAATAAAACCCAAATTAAAATGTAAACAAATCTACATTTAGTGAAGTCGGCCACAATATGAATTTAAATAATTTATAAGTATGTCGACTCCATAACATTTATGGAAAACGAGTATAAATACCAAATGAAGAATCTCTAAAAATCACCGATGAGAAAAATGGAAATGAGTTCGGAGCTTTGAGTTTAATTGAGGAATTTCGGATTTTTTGGGAGTAGGTGAACTAAATCAGCCAAGGGTCACATCTTGTGCACAGTTTCGAAGTCTGTACAGCTCTAATCTTGGTTAGAAGTAGTATCTTTTATTGTCTCTGATTTTTAGAATTCGAGATTGTTAATGAGCAGCATTAAAGGCGTTTTTGTTGATGTTTTTTCTCTGAAATTTCGTGGATCTAGACTGAGGCAAATTTGTGGGTAAAATAGGAGCAGTATATCTCTGTCTAGGGAATCAAATCAGTAGCATATGTTGTGTATATGTTCAAGCTATGTTTTCAGGGTTTGATTTCGGGATATATCCTGACATAGTCAACATTAAATGCTTGAGTCTTTTGAGGACTATAACAACTCCTTATTTTGAAGATAATGAACCTATTTTGATTGTCTTAATCTATTTCTATTCAAGACATATAGAAGCAGTCAAGTATACCTTAGAAATTAACTCAGGAATCTACAATAGAGAATGTGTGTAGTAGACAAATTGATGATTGTATAGAACATTGTAAGATGATGTAGATGTGTATGAGTAGGTTTTTGATGAGAAGACCTTGGCTTGATAGCAGACCACAATTAACATGAATAATGAGTAGCTTGAAGGCATCATCATGAAAGGGAAGTGATGAGTAGATTGAAAAACACATGATACTGTAGGTGTTGACAAGTTTGTGATACGACTGATGAAGACATGATGCAGAATGAGGATATGTTGAATAATGATCTTCCTATATATATGGAAATAATGATGATGAACAGCTGATGACAGGACAGAGGACAGTATGTTGATGTGATTATGGGTGATATGAAATTTGATGAGATGTAATGTGATAAAAAAGTGTATGTAATATAAGCTAGGTCTTGTAATATTTTTTCTTAGTTGGATCTAAGAAAATACCAAGTTGAGTCTTGGAATAGAAGTTGTTGCTTCTGATTCAGTTGTAGCTTATTAACCCCACGGTTGTAACCGGTTGAAACAAATATAAAAAGTTACAAATATTATCTTGTGTCCCTTGTGATGTATAGATGATTATGTATTTTATTGATGAAGTTGAGTTAGATATTGATGAAAGTGTTGAAGTGAAATTGTAAATGATTTTGGAATAGGATTAGAAGAAGTTGAAATTGAACTAAGTCCAATCTCACTGATTCACCCCCCTCTCAATGAGTCGTTGTGTCTAACAATTGGAATCAGAGCGGGCCTTCAACATAATCTTAACAAGCTTGAAGGGATTTGGGGACAGAATATGGAAGGATCAACAAAGCTCATTGACTATGAAGTTCCAGTCTTGGAGAAATAAAACTATATTGGATGGAGAAGTAAAATGAAAGGTTACTTGAAGAAATTCAGCATTTGGGAAATTGTGGTGAACCCACCTATCCAGCCAAGAAAGAAGACAAAGACAACAGTTGAGAAAGACAATAAGATTGCATTGAAGTTTTTGATGGATGGACTCTCAAGGCTTATCAAAGAAAGTATTTGAAAGTACACTTCAACCAAAGATCTCTAGTTCAAGATGGAAGAAGAATACCAAAAGAAGAATCAAGACAAAGAAAAGGAAGGGGAAGTCAAGGAAGAGAAGAAAGAAGAAAAGATGGTACAAGATTCAGATACAAGTGAAGGTAAGTACTATTCAATGGATAAAAATTCTGATTGTGATGATATTGAGTTTCTACTTACAGAAAATGAGAAGGAAGACTTATTGAAAGTCAAAGAGGAATTTGCATGTACTATATTAGATAGGGATGTGAAATCCAATTCAAGGCTTAGAAAAAAGTTTATGGGAGCATTTGAAAAATACCAAAAGGAGAAAGAGGCCTTGTTCATGAAATTGAAACTCAAGAACAAAGACTTGAAAGATATGCCTGAATATCAAAATGATGAAATAAAAAAAATGAAGATTGGATTAGAAAAAGAACAAGAAGAGATTGGTGTTGACCCTAAATATATTGAGGAAAAGATCCAGTTGGAGGAAGCTAAAATAAGAGAAGAAATTATGAAGATCCAACTAGAAGAAAAAGAGAAGACTATGGACCTACTCAAGACAAGCTTACAATTATAATTAGAAGACAAGAATAATGAATTTGAAGTATTGAAGTTTGAATCAACAAGAGAACAGGATAAGATTGGTAAAATCCCTAAAGAGCTTGAAGAGACAAGAAGAGTTAATATTGGCTTGAGGACTCAGCTGGAAGAAGCCAAAAGAATAGAATAATTTATGAAGCTTCGACTGGAAGAAAAAGAAATGAAAAATAAGAAGTTTGAAATGGAAATTGTTGGTCTTAAAAAGAAAATTGAGAAGTCAAAAGCTCAAGCAATGTTCAATAAAAGCTCAGTCATCTTGGATGAAATTCTAAAGTGTCAAAGGTATTCATTTGACACATCTGCCCTTGGATACAAAAAGGTATATGACAAAATTGGAGAAGTCAAGTGGTCCCCCAAGACTCCTAAAGTTGGATCCACATCTCTTAAAGAAAAGATAAAAGATCCCAATGCACTTGCACAAGACAACGAAATTTTTGAAAGATCAAGTATGCATCAAGAAACTAGGTTAAGTCTTCAAATCAAGCTAAGAAGAGAAGTATCTCCAAGATGGAAACAAAGTCTCAGGTATGAAAATAGATTTAATGGTTATTGTTATTCTTGCAGTGATTTTTGTCACATGGAAATGGATTGTACATTCCAAGGAAGAAAAGATATTGGAAGTCGAAGTGATCAATTTAGATGTTGGGCATGTGATAGAATTGGATATGTGGCTTCCAATTGTCACACATTGAAATTCTTCACTTGTGGTGGTGTTGGCCATAAATCTTAAGTTTGCACAAGTCCAAGAAGACAATTCATGAGAAGACTAACATACAACTCAGCAAATGATTCCTAGAAGAAGGATGACATAAACAATTTTGAAAGACAAAGGAGAAATGATCTCATCCAAGACCGCTCTAAGGTATGGCTAAAGAAAATTATTTTGCTAAATTTGAATGAATTAGATCAGTGTAAAAATGAAGATGGCTCCCATGTGGCAAGCCAAGTTTGAGTTCTCTTCAAATACCATGGTATACCATGAGTTCATTATTGGAAAATGAACTCTAAGGTAAATTTTGGCCACTCCAAGACAAGTAACATGTCCAAGGGTCTTGTTTTATACAAGGAAGGGATGAATTCTGAATTATGTGAGGTGATCCAAAGAAGTGGCATAATGATAGGGGGAGAAAGAGTAATGTGCAGCGATCTCTTAAACTCTTGGTGTGCATATAGTTTCTCTTTACCTGATTTAGTTGTAACTTTGAAATTGAAGACTATGAATTTTTTATAGAAGAAAAGGAGATAAGGAACATAATGCCCACACTAAGAAAGTGAAGGTGATATGTTTGGAAGAAGTCGAGTCGTGGCATAAGGTTACACTATCACCAATTTGTAGTAGTAAAAGAGGGGTACTCAGAAATTTCTTTGGAGAAAACTAAGTTTGCACAGTCCACCATGTTCAATCCATCCAAGGACAGTAACAATGGTTTAAGGAATCCAATTACTATAAATGGACTGATAAGTTGTTACAGTAATTGACAGTTGACTGAAATCTCCTTAGTAACAAAACTCTTCAAGGAAAATAATATCATTATAGTGATAACCTAAGCATGTTCATTCTTCAAATTATAACTGAATAAAACACAATTGACAAGTAAAAGAAGCATTATATATGCTAATAGAGGGAAAAGTATGGTTAGTTAAAGAAGAGTAAATAAAGTGAAGAAGCATTTTGATATTTTCATTAATGCATGATTACCTTTCATAAATTTACTAGATCCATTTATTAAAGAATCCATTGAACTGAAGAAAACATAAGGAGACTATAGATAATACTTGATATATGCTTGAAGAACTATTTCAACAATTGGAACTCTTCCAACAGAAAAGAAAATCAGCTATTAGAATTTTTAATGAGAGTCATAGTAAACTCCGAAATTAGTTTGGACTAACCAAGGACATTGAAGGAGTTGGAAAAAGTGATGAATCTTGGTGGAGATAAATCTCGCTTCCCTTTTTTATATCATGATTTAGATAAATTTGTGAATAGTTGCATAAGGCTCGGAATTGATCTCAATATGAGTGAGTTAAGGTTCTTATTCACTTTTGTTGACTGCTATATAAGACCAAAAGTTGACTGAGAGATAGACCGGTTCTATGCTCACTTTAAGAAGACAATTGAATGTTTTGTGTGGATCTGAAGTCTGATGAAGACTATCCCTTGGACCTTGAAGATTGGACCTTGAAGATTCTAGGAATTCCCATAATTTGTTGAAAGAGGCATGCATGATTTGTCAAACTATTTGTTTTATGTCCAAATATGCCTACAGTCTATAAATAAATACTTGTAGAACAAGATAATGCATGCAAATTCAATACATGCCCGCAAGTCTGGTGTTGAGTGCATGATGGTGGCAAGTTTAGTGAATATTAAAAGACAGTATAGGGGTAGTACTTTGACATGACAATAGAAATTGATGAAGATGTTTGTATGAAATGGGGAAGAGAAAGAGAAAGGAAATATAGACAGAGGCAGAATATACATGAACAAATAAAAAAGATGTGGCATTATTGAAACTGTCACAACTCTACAAACATAACATTCTTATCTACAAGAAGAAAATAAAAAGTTTATATATGATGAATGAAGGATTTTCCTTGAAACGTCCTTAATTTTTATGAAACTACCAATGGTACAAAGACCCTCTCTAGCTTTGATTGGTCTATAAACAGTTAACAGAAATTGAGATAAGAAGGCGTGACCACTTGAACAGAGTACACTAAAATAGTCCAAGCATAATCTCAGGGGGAGTAGTACAAGATCCCAAATTAGGTCAGTAACCCTTTATCATTAATGTCAAAGGGGGAGAGAAAGTTTGGTTGTAATCAATGAAAAATGGGGATATTGATGAATATGGTTATGACCAATGACAACATTGATGACAAAATTTAAGTATGATGATAATGGCAAGTTGTCGACAATAAGGTATTGAGGCCTAGAAAATCGCAGGTAACAATAGTAGGGATTCTCCCCAATAAATGTTCCCAATTAGCTCGTTATTGTTTGGTATGGGGAATCTGTCTAGTTTACGGTCCGGCTACCGTAGGTCAAGTAATGGTCAAAATGTTTTTCCGATTGCGGCTCGGTCCACCATTTAGGTGTATTTTTTATTTTTTATATTTAAGTATGATGTGCAAGTGCCTAACTAAATGTAGACGATAGAAATAATGAGGAGTGTCGCAATGTGATGCACAGGTTCTTACCTCTTGTCTTACCTCTCTCGCTTCTAAATCACAAACAAAGAAAAGTAACTAAGACTAACTAACCTATCCCTAGGGAGTAATATTGTAATTAATGGGGAGCAATGTATTGCATAACATGCATTAAGAAAAACTACAGATAGCTGCTAACATTTCTGAATGCATGAATATCAATAGACAGATAAACAAAGAGATAGCTCATTGTTAATTAAAACATTCATTACTCAAATACGATTGTGGAAATTTCACAGAAATAAACAGGAGCACATTCATAACATGAAAGAGTTTATAATTTAGAACGATCTCACGGTTCATGAAAACAAGCTGAAACAGAAATAGTTCACATCCAACCAGTCCATGTCAAACATTTGAAACCCCATAGTGCTTTCTCTAGCCCAAGAAACATAACTCTTTATTATAAGATGAAATAGTTCCTCTTACAATAACTTGCACAAAGATAGTCTGAATTTTTTTTTTCCTCTAATACATCAAGCTTGCCTATATTTATACAAAAAGGAAAAACTCTTGGCCTGCCCCTCATTGCCTTTTGGGATTCCAACCTTTCCTTTAAAAACCTTTGTCTTTTAGCTTATGAACACAAAATAAATATAATATATTACACTATTTATCAACATTCCAAAACATTCAACTAGGACCAGCTTGTTCGTTCATGAACTTTCTCCATACATTTGCCTCGGCTACTATGTTCTCAAAACCAGATGGTTTGAGAAAGCTGATAGTAATTTTGTGCTGAGCAGCCTAGGTCTTTATACTCGCTATCCTGGTAGGAATCAAACGCAACTAGTCCTCCAACAAGTGAATACTCACAACTGCATGTGATATTTCAATCTTTAGTATCTTTTCATTCAACTCCTTGACTTGATGGATGGCCTGTTCATCTTCACTGAATATTTCCTAAAAATGTTTCAAACATTTCATGCTCTAGAAGCACTTCTAATCTCTTTGTCGCAGAGGTATAACACCGATTATAAGCTAGGAGTACTCTCCTACAAAATTTAGCACAAGTGTTCTTTTTTTTGTTCATTGTCTTCTTTAATTCTTGTGCTGCGTTACTGGCAATCTCAATGAGCTTGTATTCTTTCTTTATAATCTCCTGATCTTTGACAGATGTCCGTGAAAGATTCTTTGTTTGCTTCTACCTAGGTCATCCTTACCTGCAGAGTTTCCAAAATATCCTAGGTTCTATCCAAAAAATATGAGGCTGTATTTACAATTTCTTCTAATATGATGTCTATCTATTGAAATTTAAATCTTTCTTCCACCATCTGTAGCTGCATTTGATGAATCTTCTTTCGAAGCATAAGGGCATTCTTGTTTAAAGGTTCAATATCAACCTTATGCTCCACAGTTGACTTTAGTGAAGCTGCAAGTGAATTCTTTTCTTCCTCCAAGGCTACTATTTGAGTCTCATATATCTTAGCCTTCCCTTCTGCAGTAGTCTTCTGCTCTTCCAGCTCTGTCACTTTACTTTCCAATATTCCTTTTTCCTTATCCAATTCTTAAATTGATAACCTAAGATTATCCCTCTCGGATTCCAAATTCTGATATTGTTGCTGTAGCTTTCCAAACTCTGACAAGGTGGTATGGGCATTCTTCTCTATATTTCCTGCAGATATTACCAAAGCTTCTTTCTCGGCCTGTAAAGTATGACATTCTACCTTTGATACCTTAAATTCACCGATCATATCCTCATACTTCCTTTTCAAACTCAGACCTTCACTCCTTTCTTTCTTCAAATTCTCCTTCAACTGTGTGACCTTTTTCTGAGACTCTTCTAGGTCTGTCATGATCTTGTCCACATTATCCTTAGTGGCTAGGGTTAGAGGTACCCCAACCCTTGCTAGTAATCATGGATCCTTGTGTGTACCGTAGACCACTGTCTTATCAGTCACCATTATTCCAGGATTACCCCTAGTGTCCACTTTCTTCTCAGTTCTTTTGACAATTATCTTTTTCTCCTTGTCATAAAAGATAGTATTAAAATCTGGCACCCCTTTCCCTTTAGTGGGCATGAAAGTAATTAACTCAACTCCAAAAATTGACACTAAACCTTCTCCTACCCTACTTCTATAAGGAACAACAAGCTCTAACGAGTCCATATCAGATTGATCTTGTCCTTGATCCATAGGGTCTTGTCCTTCTAATGTCTCTGTTCTCTATCCTTCAGCTGTCATCTATGTTTGTTGTTTTTCCTTTTAGACACCTTCTAATCTAAAATCTTCACATTCTGCCTGCTTTTTTCGAATTTCATCTTCTTCTTTTCTTGTATTTTCTTCTTCAATCTTCTTTGTTGCTTCTTCAGCAGCTCGTTTCTTTTCTTCTTCTTCTATTCTCAGCCAATTTTCTGCCTCCTATACTAGTCTATTATCTTCTTCTTGCCTCTTTTTTGCTTCTTCTTCTTCTTTCCTTTTTTTTTCTCAGCAAGCTTTCCTTTACCACCAATGGTAGTTATCCTTTTTTTGAATCTTTTTCTTAAGGCTTGTTAGATTTTTAACATTAAGCTAGCATAACATTAGGATCTTTAAACTGAGAGAACAACAAGCACAAAAATCAAACACAAGAGACAATGAACACAGTGTTTTTCCTCGGGGAAACCATAAATGGAGAAAACCCCACAACTTCCTCAGAGATAGAATCAACACCAAAGTGAAACCCCAAAATAGTGAGACAATCTCCCAACAACAGTAATCTCTTTCCTCTTTCCCCAGTGTCTTTCTCTTCCTCAGCTATGTGCTACAACTGAGTGTGGATGAGTGTGTGATAAATAGAGAGGTCACCTCTCTATTTATACTAATTCTTGACATGACTAAAACCCTACTAGGGATGACTTCACTAGGTGAGTCTAATAACCCTAGTGCCCCGAAACTACGAGGACTTTAACCCTTAGACAATAGGAGGGTTACCCACAATGACTTGACATGACTTGTTTACATTATAGATCCTCCCAATAGGAACATTGGGGCATGACATGACACAAGAACATCCCGAAACAAACATCGGGTTACAATAGATAAGAAATAAAAGTGAATACATTTCAAAGTTACAATTACATTAACACTCCCTCTTAACTAGGAAGGTATTCTCTCGACACAATTTTCATCACTGGTCTTCTTCTCTTGATCATCTCAACATTTGTATCTTCAAGTCATCTTCGTCTTCACGTCATCTTCACCTTCAGATCTGGATCATCACTCGATCTAGATCATCATCACTGGATCTAGATCATCCCTCGATCTGGATCATCTCTGGAGCACCATCTCTGGATCTGAATCATCTCTGCTGGATCATCAACACTGAATCTTCACGGGTGCTATCTCATGATTCTTCTCATCATAGGAATTTCTATAGAGCCAACCCTTTTCATGCAGGATGTAGGCCTAGCCTCCATGTAGGTCTTCTTCAACTCTTATATTTGACACTTAAGTCAAAATGGCCTGCCCAACACTTACATCTAACATACTCGTCAGAAAAGCACACCCAACACTCACATCTGATCATATAGGAACCGATCCTATAATCACATCAGAAAGGCCCAGCACTCACATTTGACACATGTGAGGAACCAATCCAACATGCATGTTCAAAAAGGATTAGAACTTATATTTGACACATGCAAGGAACCAATCCAACATACATGTTCAAAAAGGCTTTGCACTTACATCCGATACATGCGAGGAACCAATCCAACATGCATGTTAGAAAAGGCTCTGCACTTACATCCGACACATGCGAGGAACCAATCCAACATGCATGTTTAGAAGGGCATGCACTCACATCTGATCAAGTAGGAACCAATCCTACAATCACATCAGAATGGCCCCCAGTCCCAAACTGAGCTACCTAGTAACTGACCAGGTGCTTCCATTCCTAGAATGGCATTCAATGCTTACTTCTGATCATGTATGAACCAATCCTATAGTCACCTTAGAATGGATCAGCACTCATATCTGACATGTGAGGAAACAATCCTCACCATGATAGAATGGCTCAGCCCTTACATCTAAAATACTCGTCAAAATGGCTCACAGATTCAGCACTCATATCTGACATGGAAGGAACCAATCCTCTCACCATGATAGAATGGATCAGCCCTTACATCTTACCATGGAAGGAACCAATCCTCTCACAATGTCAAAATGGCTATGGATCTCATCACTTCCCCTTGGAGGAAACCTCGATCTGGAGAACACCAAGCTTCTCCCTGAATTACTCGAACATCACCCTAGCCAATGGCTTCGTCAACACATTAGCTATATGTTCCTCCATTTCAACATACTGGAGCTTCACTGCTCCCCTCTCCACCATATCCTTGATATAGTGATACTTGATCTCGATATGCTTCGACTTGTCATGGAACAATGGATTCTTTGAAAACTTCACACAACTTTGGTTGTCATAATGTATACAAGTAGCATCCATCTGGAGATCAAATAAATCAGATAGTAGCTTCTACAGCCATACTGCCTCACAACTAGATGAAAAAGCTGTGACATACTATGCTTCAGCTGTGCTCAGTACCACACATGATTGCTTCCTGCTAAACCAAAATATCACACCTGATCCCATACTAAAGCAACAACCTGAAGTGATCTTCCTATCAATGGCACTACCTGCCCAATTTGAATCAACATAACCCTCTAGGTTAATATTCTGATTTACCTCATACTTGAGCCCATAATCAATTGTACCCCTCAGGTACCTCAAAACTATGCTTTGCAGTAATCAAGTGAACATGTCTCGGATCTGTTAAGAGCTGGCTCAAGGTGTTCACAACAAAGCAAATATCTGGTCTCATGTTCATCAGGTACATCAAGGACCCAATCATCTGATGATACATCGTAGCATCAACCATCTTCGATGAAGCATCACTCAATAGCTTCAGGTTCGATGCCACAGGTGTGGCCATATCCTTGTAGTCCATCATCCCAAACCTCTTCAAGATCTCTATTGCATACTTACCTTGTCTGAGGGAGATTCCATCCGCATTCTGCCACACCTCCATGCCTAAAAAATAATGCATCATACCCAAGTCCTTCATTTTGAACTCGAATGCAAGCTTTCTCTTCGTATTAGCAATCAACCCATCCATACCTGTTACAAGGAGATCCTCTACGTATAGTAGAAGCATCACTAGGTTTCCATCTTCAACCTTGTAGTAAAGGTTGGAATCTGCTTTACTCTTGGTAAAGCCCAAACTAGATAGAAAGCTGTCAATTCTTTCGTACCATGTCCTAGGTGTCTGTTTCAAACCATACAGGGATGTCTTTAATTTGCACACATGAGACTCCCTATCATGTGTCTTAAAATTGAGTGGTTGTTCTACATACACTTCCTCTTCCACTACACCATTTAAGAAAGCAATCTTGACATCCATTTGGTGTATCTTCCATTTCATTACTACATCCAAAGCGAGTACCGATCTGATGGAAGTGTATCTGGATACAAGAGCAAAGGTTTCTTCATAATCTATTCCTTCCTTCTGTGAGAAGCCATGAGCCACAAATCTTGCCTTATATTTCTATATGTTACCATCTGCAGCATGCTTGATCTTGTAGATCCATTTGGAAGTTACAACTGACTTCCCTTCTTGTCTTGGGACAGCATCCCAAACATCATTCTTCATTATCGATTGATACTCTTTGATCATAGCATCCTTCCATTCTTTCTGTTCTACCGCTTCTTCATAGTTGGAAGGTTCTTTATCGATAACACCACATAGTAAGGCTACATATCTGGAGTAGGATCTGGTTCTCTTTCTTTCTCTGTGATTCTCTTCTGGAGCCCCATATCTTTCCGCACCTTGGATAAGTTCTCGTACCCAAGAAGGTTTCCTCTTGTGAGGATTCTTCTCCTAAGGTGGATCTACAGGTCTCTGTGTTTCTTCAAATTCTTGATCTTCTTCTTGAATTTCTTCATTCATGGTTGTATCATGAATTGTGGGAGCTTCTGATTCTTCAGGTTCGTCAACAGGTCTCTTCCTGGATTTGTTGTAAGCTATGTCTTCGTCAAATGTTACATCCCTACTGATGTTGATATTCTTGTATCATGGGAAGTATATTCTGTAAGCCTTTGAGCTTTTAGAGTATCCCACAAATATACCCTTCTTTCTTGAAGAATCTAGTTTTGTTCTCTTTTATTTTGGTATATGTACACTGGACAACTGAATATTCTGAGATGGCTAACTTCTGGTTTCTTGAGATGGCTGACTTCTGGTTTCTTGCCGGAGAATAATTCTTCAGGAGTCTTGTTCTCGAGTACTTTATGTGGAGTACGGTTCTGTACATACACTGTTGTTCTAGCTACTTCTGCCCATAGATGCATAGGAAGATCCTGATCATGAAGCATTGCTCTTGCAACTTCCATGATAGTTCTATTCTTCCTTTCTGCAACCCCATTCTGTTGTGGATTGTAAGGAGTAGACAACTCCCTCTTAATCCTTGATTCTTTGCATAAGTCTTTGAATTCATTTGATGTGAATTCTCTGCCATTATCTGATCGAAAGGTCTTGATCTTCTTTTCTTTGTCGTTCTCGATCAAGGCTTTGAATTCCTTGAACTTGATAAACACTTCATCTTTGTTCTTCATGAAGTAAATCCATGTCTTCCTAGAAAATTCATCAATGAAAGAAACATAGTATACATAGCCGCTTAGTGAACTTGATGACATTGGTCCGCATATATCGAAGTGGATGATTTCCAAGATTCCTTTTGCCTTGCTCTCGCTACTTGGAAATTTCTTCTTTGTATTCTTTCCTTTCACACATCCTTGGCATACCCCTTCATATTTTGCTTGAACTTCTAGAAGACCTTCAACAAATTTTCTTACAAGTGGTAGTGCTCTATACTGCACATGTGCAAGCCTTCTATGCGAGAGTTCATTTGGCTCTATTGTTTCATGGACCATAGCTTGTTCTGGATGGCCCTTCAGCTTGTATAAGCCTCCTTCTTGTTCTCCAATCACTATTTCATCATCAATAGTCTTTCCTCTTGGCCACATGATGACTTGGCCATCTACAAATGAAAACCTCATACCTTTTGCATCCAATGCCGATATGGATAGAAGATTCCTCTTCAATCCTGGTACAAACAAGACATCCTTCATTTTTATGGACTTTCCAGAGTCTAGCTTGTAGGAGGATTCACCACTACCTTTTATGGGATATTGGTAGTCATCCCTGAGTTTCACCTTATGGGGTGAATTATGTTCATATAGTTTCTCAAAGGATTCCTTGAAACCTGTCATGTGTTTGGAAGCCCCGTTGTCAATAAGCCAATTTTTGCTTCCATTAGTGACAGTTCCCATGAGTGCGGATATCAAAACATATTCATCTTCACTTGAAGAGTCTTCACTTCCTTGTTTTACTCTCTTCCTTGGAGGATCATCATCCTCAGCAGTGTGAGCATGATGTTTTCTTTTGTATTTCCTTTTCTTCTTGGATCCATTCTTATTCATGGGACAGTTTCTAGCAAAGTGTCCTTCCCTTCAAATAGTTTGGTTAGGGCATCAAACATGGCTTTAGGTGTCTTGAGGGAGGACACCTATAGAATGAGGTGATCCTTGATAGAATCTACAATGATCCTCTTTTCCATAACCAACTTCTTCTTATGTAAGGCCTTGGCCTCATCTCCCTCTCGGAATGGAACCTCGTCATGGATATAGGAGTCCAACTCATTTTCTTCCAGGACTAGGGAGATCCTATACTTCTAGGCTCGGAAGTTATCAGCTCCCTCAAGCTTTTCATCAAGCTTGGTATGATGAGACATCTTAATTGAGAACTTCAAATGGAAATACAAAAGATTTAGATATTACCAAGTCAAGATATCGGATCTGGATTTTGGAGCTGAAATCCTGCAGTGCTGGTTCAGGAACAGATTAGGGTTTTGCTTTTCCAGAGTTATATCCAACCAAATGCTTTGAATTTGATCCCTAACTTCGATTTTGGGGAGGAGATCAATTTAGGCCTGGGGTCACTGAAAAATTCCACTTCTGTGAAAAGCCCTAATTTTCGGCAGGAGTGTCGGGTCCAAAACTGAAAAACCTCAGAATTGGATTCTGCATTGATAGAAAGATGCACCCTAGGGAGGTGTTGTGCACCTGCCCAACAGCCTTCTAAAATCATTATTGCACCAAACAAAATCCCATTTTGTTTGATGAAATGTCTAAAGTTTAGAAGGGATAAACTTAGCTACTGAATGGTTGATTTTTCCTTAGCTACCAATTTATTGAAATGCTACATTTTTGAACAAACTTTGCAAACCACTTTGGATCAATAATATCAATTTTTGAGTTATTGGTTCGAATGCATTATCACTAGGGGCATTGATACATGAGGATTCGTGGTTATTATGCTTGATCCTGTAAGCTTACCTGTACAGGATCTGTCAAACATTACATTAATTATGCTCAATTCCATGGTTAAGAATATGTCATTATGGTCATGTTTCATGATTTTCATACAAGAACAAGGTAATGGTGATTAACGTTGGTCGAACTTTAATGAGACATAGATATATCATTTATATGCCTTATCCTAATGTTTGTTAAACATGAATTGTATTATTTCCCATGGGATAATTACCAAAGGTATAGTGTGGGTTATATTTCGATTCGTCACCTTTGGAGAGAGAGCTGAACGCGTTGTATGAAAAATCTGTGACACGAGTCGCATTCATTGTGGATTTAGAGTGTTATGATGACACTCATACCTCCCTAATGTCCACGTCTCAGTCCTGGTACGTGATCCTAGTCGTGGCGCTTCACCACTGGAGCACCTGTTATGCGTACACCTGAGTCACCCTCGTCATTTAAGTCAGAAAGGATTATGATAAAATCAGGTTTTAAACACTTCGGCCGTCGTTCTTGTTCGCCATTTCGAATGATGATGGCTCCGACTATGATGAACCTACAGGGGTTTCGCCTGTATTCAAATATGGCTTATTCTCTGTATTGTTTACTGTTGCCAAGTTTTGGTTCTAAATGCTCTCGGTCTGCTCTTCTGTCGCTGATTCAGTGGTGGCAGGTTTGCTGTGCGCATTGTTATATTGGAAAGCTGATAGGGATGGCTCCCGTCGTCAGAGTTGAGCCTCATGAATTAACCCTCTTGGATTCAAATCCTGATCTTTTGCGAAAGATTAAGGATGTGGGGTGGTTACAGTTTCTGGAGAAATTTTCTGATTCAAACCCAGAGGTCACTAGGGTTTTCGCCATGTCCTTGATAAATTACCAGGACGAAGTAGGTGATTTATGTTTTCGGGTCGACGAGAGGTCAATTGCGCATGCGACCAGTGTCCCTTTGTCCGGGCAGAAATGGTTTAAGTACCAGAGGATGGAAATCACGGAATGGAGAAGTTTGCTGAAAAACCCGACACAAGAGGTCTCTTTTTGCGCTGGTGTCGCACGTAAGTATTTTCGTAAAGAATGGAGACCTGTGCTCGATTTGATTCATAGATATCTTACCTGCGAGGGTTGATTGTCGTCAGCTTATGTGTACCACCTTCGTCTGATGGCAGTTTTCATAGGGTTTCCGATTAATCTTCCTTATTACCTTCTCCACAGCTTGTTTAAAATGTCGAATGCTATAAAGAAAGGACCAAAATACTTAAGCCATAGTTTATTTCACCACGGGCTGGTCCGCATTTTGATTGAAAATGAATTGATAAAAGCAGGTCGTTCTTGGGAACAATTTATAGAAGTTAATGGCTTTTCAAAATTTTTCCATTGCATGTTTGATAACCCCGACGACTGTGGTAAGCATAGGGTTTTGGGTTCGGTTTCATCGAATAAACCCACATCAAACCCTAGTTCTAAGAATGTGGAACCCTCTCAAGTACCAGTGGTTAATCCGGATAGTGTTCGTCCTGCTTCTTTACGGCCTAGTCGTGGTAAAAAAGGTTCAGGTTTGTCACCTGTCACGCCATCAAACAATAATGACAAAGTTGGTAGTCACTGGGGAAATTTACCCATGTCTAAGTTAAGTAGAAGACTGACTCGGAGTATGGCTAAGGCCAGAACCATAAAAAGGCCTGTGAATGATAAAATCCCTGTTGAAACAGTTGTAATCGACGATGAGGAGATTACAGTCCCTTCCGCTGTGAACGATAATGTAATTCATCATGATTCGATGATCGATCCAGTTGAGCAAAGTCACCCTGTGACTGTTGAGGAGATTTCTGAAAATCCCTCCTTATCTGTAGAAGTTCAGCCGATTCGGCCCAATGTTGATGTCACTCCCGAGTGTGAAGGTCCACCAGCAGTGGACAAGAAGATCCCGGAGGTCCCTGTTGATTATATGACTGATTTAGTCGTCAATGAAAAATCTGTGAAAACGACTTCAGCTTTTTCACGTGGAATTGGGGAAACCATTCACCCCGTGTTTGTTAATTGCCTGCTAGATAAAGTTCGCAAGATGGAAGAAAAAATGAATGAAATAGTGGCGAGTAGAGACCTGCTGAGAATTGACAATCAAGGTTTGAAGGAAAAGGTCAATGCAAGCGATCAGCATCTCTTGCGATTAAGAAATCATAAAAATAAACTTATAAGACGTGTTCTTAAGTTGCAGGATGAAAATGAAAGAAACGAAGAAAAATTGCGCGAGCTTAATGCTCAGATTGCCTTGATACAGTTTAAAGCACCTTCACCAAGCCAGTCTAGTGGAGTAAATATTCAGGTTTTCAATGCCCCGGTTAATCTATAGTATATGCTGATATGTTGTTTTGTGGATAAGATTCAGGTATTCCATGATCTCAAGATTATTTATTGACGATTCTATTTGATATTATTTTCATCATATTCTGATTATAATTCTTGCTTATCGCAGGTAGTAATGAGAAGATCTTTTGCCATGATTTTGAGGATGTCAGTTATTTTTGTGATCCCTGTATTCCTGGAGGAAAATCGATGATTGGAGGAATGGTTTTACAGGTGCCTATGTTCTATTTACGATCCTACATGCTAGATGAACGATTATGCGTTTAAGGAAAAACGACATGTTCCACTTGTCGTTTTTCCTTGACATTAGTTAGGGATCGTAATATTTATTCTTGGTCGTTAATGTTGCTATTATGGGAAAATGAAAATGTATTTAAAAGACTGATAGTGAACATATGAATGGTCGATACTTTGGGGATGCAAATATTGAACTGTTGGTTGGTACTGTTTGGGCTGCTAGGTAGTTATCTGTCAGTTGTCACGATGTCCTGGGCTGGTGATGTTTGATTCACATTTGCAGTTTTAAAACTTATATGTGGTTTATAATATCTTTCAGTTTTTGGTATTTGCTTTTCCTGTATTACTATGTTTGTTTTAATCTCCTTTGATGGATTGTGCGAAGATAATCTATTAAGTATCGACTGTTCTTGCTTTTAACTATGTTGGTATAACATATTCTGTAGTTAATAATCGATATTATTGTTACATTATATGGAATGACGCTTGTATAAATTTGCAACGGTTGAATTTCTTTAAAATTTGCAAATGTTTATATACAAAGCATTTATCAGTATCAGTTGAAAACAAGTTTTAATTAAATTGTGCTCCTGATCAGGATAGGTATTAGATTAGAAATATACTCAGTTTAGTTTTTGCTTTCATACTATCTGATGAACCTTGTTGAGTCAGATATGTTTCATTAATTATATTCAGTCTATCCTTCAATGTAATTACTGTACATATGTATATAAATATAACATGACTTTGTAGTATATGAATCTTGTACAGATTTGTGTTTTATTTATGTATTTAGAGTTAATTGTTTTGAGTAATCTTGCTTAACAATTTTCAGTTCTTGTAATTTACAACTTAGGTTGACTTTTGTAATTATAGGAGCGACACTAATTATCAGTAGCATTATTTGTAATCATTAGTTTCTAGGATCCCAGGCCAACAGAGCCTTTAAACCTGTTGGGAGCGGCTATTCCAAACAGCTTGGAGCCTGTTCTAAGGGTCCCGGACTGGGCCATTTTCCCCCGTTGCGGGCTTAGGCAAACACGCCCGTCAACAATGGTGCTAGAAGGAGGGCCAGCGTAAGCCAATGGCTGATGATAATAACCAAGTAAACAAAGTTAATCAGCCTACTACCCCTCAATTACAATCAGGAACTCAATCACGCACTCGCCACTCATCGCGAGTAAATGAAACCCCAGTGAGCGATTCTGTTCGGAATCTGATCTCTCAATTCAACTCCCCCATCCCTAAACAAATCGACCAGTACGAACAAGCCATAAACGAATCCCGTAGAATCTTAACAAGGGATTATTCGATTCTCACTGGACGACAGCCCATGGAATTACCTCTTCCACAGATTACTAGGCCTCGTGTACATCATCCTGAAACTGTCTTGGAAGAACAAGAGCCGTCTTTCACAGATATTAATCAGCCTTCGTCTTCTTCAGGACCACCTGTTTCAAGAGGGTCTGGTCGACCACCGTCTCCGCCCCCTTTGTCTAGTATTCCTCAAAAACAACCTTCACCACCTCCTACACCTAGAAACATGGCAGGAGTAAACGCGAATCCTAATGCTAATATGCCATGGATGGCTCAGGATGCAGTTGCTGTCCCTGGAGACCAGTATCCTTTGCCTAAACATCCTGAGAAACTCTTACCTAAATTCAACCCTGAGTCTAACGAACCAGCTGAGGATCATGTTAAAAAATTTATGCTGGCAGTCTGACTCTTAGATGTTGAGCATGAGGATGTAGTGTGCTGGCTTTTCCCTTACACATTCGAGGGAAAAGCATCAACCTGGTACTTTTCACTTACAGCTGGTTCCATTACCAGTTGGAATGAATTTGACAGTGCATTCATGAATAAATTTGGGGACGACAAGACTCCAGCTATCCTGGTGTCAGAACTGTCCAGAATCTGCATTGAACCTAAAGAGAAGATCAAATACTTTAATCAGCGTTTTCTGACTTTACGAAATAGGATCCCCATTACCTCCAGACCAATTGAGGATGTGACCATTGAATTTTATACTTCAGCCTTACCCGGGAAGCTAGCTGTGTTTGTAAGACAAAAGGCCAAACTTACACTCGCTGAAAACTTTGAAGAAGCCATCAAGGTTGAAAAGGATATGACTGCTACAAAAGCAAATCCTACAGCAGATACCGATGCTGCATCTTCTTCTCGTAAGAAGATTGACAGTGCGGCCAAAGCTACCCCAAGCTCTGATAGAAGAGGCCAAGATGCTTTAGATCTTGACATCCTTCAGAGAGTCATAAAAAAACTCTCTAATGAAATCATCGATTTGAAAAAGGGCACTGCTGATAACACCGCAAACAAGGAGCCACCAAGACAGTTATTCAGGAGACCTTTTCAAAATCCGGCTGCCAAACAAAATCCACCCTCTGAAGCTAACAGCATTGAGGAAATTAATAGTTTCCTCAAAGCAATAGTTTCAGATCTAGAAACAACTACTGAAGCTGAAACTCAGGCTTCAGGACAGAACTCTCAAGACAAACAAGACACCACTGATAACAATGATAACAAACCACCCAATGTCATCAGTCATTTCTGGGATACCTCAGAATTAACTGATGATGAAGAAGTGGCGGTTGTCAATGTGAATCAGCATCAGCATAACACCAGGAGTAAAAAAATCCAGCCTTCGACTGAACCTGCTACAACTGTTCCAGATAATGGTTCAGCTGCTAAAGACATAGATCAGCCTGCAATTAGTAAATATGCACCTTCCCTTCAGTTAGAATATGATTTGATTGAATACTTGAAGAAGAGCAGGGCTAATATTTCTTTATATGAACTCATAAAAATACCTATGATTCGTGAGAAAATGGTGCAAGGGGTTCCCCCAAGTAAAACTGGTAACACTTCCACCAATCAGAATAGTCCTGTCAGTAATAAAGATAATTCCCAAAAGTCTTCAGTCAACGCATCTTCTATAGGCAAAAAATCTGATTCTTCCACTCCACCTTTTTTACTTTCGTTTGAAATATTTAATCGCAAAGTACATAACTGTATGATTGACTCAGGGGCATCCAAAAATGTAATGCCTTACTCGGTGTGTAAAAGGCTTAACGCTGTCCCTCAGCCGTGTGATACCAGTATTGTACAGCTGGATCGTTCAAACGTGAAGGTAATAGGTAAACTAAAGGAGGTGCTGATAAGGTTAGCTTCCGATCCCCAAGTACATTTTGTTATTGATATTATTGTTGCTGATATACCAGAAGCGTATGGTTTATTTCTTAGCAGGGATTGGTCGCAGAAACTAGATGGATATTTCGCGACAGACTGGTCACACCTATGGATACCTTATAAGGGTCATCCGAACAAAATCAGAATCGATAGAGAACGGTACATGAAGCATACTGTCACGGAAATTGATGATTCAAATGAACCAGTTCTGTTTGCTGATACCATATTGGGTAACTATATGGCTGACTCATTTTTTGGTAATTTCGAGGCTGAAAATTCAGAAATTCCTAATTCAAATCAGCAGTCTGAAATCTGTCATTTTACACAAGTTCCAGCTGAAATTTCAGTTTCAGATACACCACATTTTGATCTCAATGACGGTTTTTGGTCTCTTTACTTTGACGGTTCCAAGTCAAAAGAAGGAGCTGGTGCAGGATGCTTACTGATTGACCCTTATGGGAAAAGGTATTTCATTGCATGCAGATTAGAGTTTGACTACACAAATAATATCGCTGAGTATGAAGCCCTCATTCAAGGGCTGAAGAAAGCGATTGATTTGGGAGCCAAAGCCTTGGTAGTTCTAGGAGATTCTGAAATTATTGTTCGTCAGGTACGTAATACAATACACTGCATAGCAGGACACTTGAGAAACTATCAGAATGAGGTATGGAATTTACTGTTAGAATTTGAAGCATTTAATATAAGTTCCATTCCCCGCTATTTAAATCAAGAAGCTGATCTGTTGGCTAATGTAGCTTCGAGATTGATTCCATCTGAAGGAATTCTTATTGATGCTTTCTCAGTTGAATTGCTGTTCAGGCCTTCTATACCCGACAACATTGCAAACTAGAGAGTCTTCAATGATGATCAGCAATTGATCAATTTTCTGACTCTTAAAGATACTTTTAAGCATGCAGTTTTGGACGAAATGACTCATGATGAGGATCTACACAATTTTTCGGTAATCCATAAACCGTGCTCAATTCAAGAATCCCTTGATCAAGTTAGTGCTTTTCCCAAGTCAGTAATCAAACTTGAAAATTTTTATGACTTAAAGGATAAGTTCAAAGCTGCAAGAAATTGTAAAACTGGTAGCTCTATCATGCAATCTGACATTGTCAATCTGGGAACTGAGCAAAAACCTCAATGCATAAACCTGGGCAGTATGTGTACTGTTCAGGAGAAGACAACCTTCATTAAACTCTTTAAAGAATTTAAAGACATATTTGCATGGACCTATGATGACTTGAAAACATTTGATCCCAATATCATGCAACATGTCATTCCTATGAAACCGGAGGCTAAACCTTTTCAACAAAAATTGAGAAAAATGCACCCCAGCTTAGAACCAGCTGTCAAAAAAGAGCTAAATAAACTCCTTGCTGCTAGGATAATCTTCCCTGTTCGGCATGCCCAATGGGTAGCAAATCTTGTACCCGTAAGGAAGAAAAACGGTGATATTAGATTGTGTGTCGATTTCCGAAACCTGAATAAGGTTTCTGATAAAGACAATTATCCGGTTCCCACGATGGAGAAAATCCTGCAACAGGTCTCCGGATCTGAGAAGTTTTCACTGTTAGATGGTTTTTCAGGATACAACCAAGTGTTGGTATCCAAGACTGACCAGTTGAAAACAAATTTTAGGACACCTTGGGGAACCTATGCCTACAGGAAGATGCCTTTTGGTCTCATAAATGCTGGTGCAACATTCCAGAGAGCAATGGATATCGCTTTCAGAGGTCTAATTGGTAAGTTTGTTGTGATTTATCTTGATGACATTACTGTTTTTTCTAAAAATAGGACTGATCATATAACTCATCTCAGGCGAGTTTTCGAGCGTTGTCGGAAGTATGGGATTTCATTAAATCCCAAGAAATCTATCTTTTCGGTTTCTGAAGGTAAGTTGCTGGGTTTTGTTGTGTCCAAACAAGGCATTAATATTGACCCAGAACGTACTCAGGCTATATCTCAGATTTCGATGCCTCACTCGAAAAAGTCTATGCAGTCCTTTCTTGGAAAAATAAATTTTGTTTCCAGATTCATTCCTGGCTATACGGAGATTGTTAGGCCATTACAGAAAATGATTAGAAAAGATGCTGAGTTTAAATGGAACGCTGATGAAAAGCAATATTTTCGCGACATTTTGAAAGCTATTGCTGAGGCCCCCACTCTCACTAGCCCAGATTTTTCCAAACCATTTATTTTATATACTTTCGCTTCTGATTTATCTTATGCTGCTGTTCTGACACAGAAAAACCATGAAAATAACGAGGCTCCTATTGCCTTTACGAGTTCTGGTCTTAACGGAACAGAGCTGAATTACCCAGAAGTGGACAAGCAAGCTTTTGTTGTTTTCAAAGCTGTCAAGCATTTCAGGCCTTACTTACTGAAGTCCCACACCAAGGTCGTTGTACCATATTCTGCAGTGAGAAATCTTTTGGTGCAGAAGGATCTTGGTGAAAAACGAGCACATTGGGTCACCGCACTTCAGGAATACGACCTGGAAATAAAACCATTGAAGATTGTCAGGGGACAAGGTCTCTGTAAGCTCGCAGCTAGCTCTGCAGACAGTGCTGAATCAGATCTGCATTTTTTCAGCAACCCTTCCTTATTTGAAAGGGAAGTTTTTCTCACCGATACTCCTCCTGAATCTTGGTATAAGGATATTAAGTTCTTCTTACTACATGGGACTGCTCCTGAACATTTAGACCCACGTCGTAAGAGGGCTTTAAGATTGAAATCTGCACCTTATCAGCTCATTGACAATATTTTGTTTAGAAAGAATTTTGAAGGAGTCTTCCTTCGATGTCTAGAAAAGAATGAAGCTGATGACGTGTTATCTCAATTGCATGCAGGTCCAGCGGGAGGACATTTCAGCGGTGAAACTACTGCCCATAAGATACTTAAAGCTGGGTATTACTGGCCCACATTATTTAAGGATGCATATGCTTTCGTTAGGAAGTGCCAGGAGTGTCAAAGGACAGGGGGCAGACTGAAAAAGGCAGCATTACCCCTCCAGCCAGTTATCATTGAAGTTCCATTTCAGCAATGGGGTCTCGATATTGTAGGCCTTATCACTCCAGCTTCTTCGCAGCAGCATAAATACATTCTTACAGCCATGGACTATTTCACTCGATGGGTTGAAGCCATCCCGTTACGAATAGTAAATTCAGATCAGGTGATAGCTTTCCTTGATTCCTTTATCATCACTAGATTCGGTCTGCCTGAATCGTTAATATTTGATAATGCTACTTATTTCTCTTCTGTTAAATTGACTGAGTATGCATTAGAAACAGGAATTAAATTAAAACATTATGCTAATTATTACCCCCAAGGTAACGGGCTAGCAGAATCGTCTAATAAAAATCTGATTAAGATTCTGAAACGTACTGTGGCTAACCATCACAGAGATTGGCATACTGCTTTATCAAGCGCTTTATGGGCTGATAGGGTAACTCCCAAAGCTGCTATAGGAAATTCACCCTTTTTCCTAGTATATGGCAAGGAAGCTATTTTGCCTCCTCACTTGTTCTTACCTTAGCTACAGCTTTTCCAGTCAGTGCAGGAAGTACCATGCTCATCTATGGAACATCGAATTAACACCTTGCAAAAACTAGAGGAAGATATGGAAATGGCTAGGAAGAAGTTTGAAAAACACCAGCAGACTGTGAAACATTGGTTTGACCTCAAGAAATCGGTCAATCCAGATCTGGAAGTAGGTGATTTAGTTTTGAGATGGGATAAGGAACATGAGGATAAAGGGAAGCATACAAAGTTTCAGTGTCTTTGGCTGGGACCATTTATTATTACAGAAAAACTTGGTCCCAGCACTTTTAGGTTGCAAACATTGGAAGGTGAGATTGATGACCTTCCAGTGAATGCTCACCTGATCAAAAGGTACTTTTGTTGATCCTCCTCAAGGGATCATTTTGTATATATCATTGGTGTGGAGTGCTTGTTTGAAGGATTTTATTTGTTTTTGGTTTATGTGTATATCCTTCTTTTTATTTTTTATGCTTTGCTTTTGTGATCCGAACTTGATGTGTTCACCAAAACCCAAAGCTGATGACTGAATTCAATTTCTGAAATTGATCTGAAAATCATGCATCAAGGTAGTATTTTTCTGAAAAAGGTCATTCTGTTTTACTTTTCACACAGAAAGGGAATTCCATAGTCCTGGATGTTACCAGTAATTTTTAATGCATGTTAATTCCGCATATCAGTATCTGCAAAATTCAGCCTAAGGAGATTAAAGCAGTTTTTGGTAAGGTCATCTATTTAATCTCTTACGCCATACCCCCTCGTAGAGAGGAGCAGAATTGCCTCCCCACCTGCTAAGATAATCTCCTTTGGAGATTAACTTTAATTACGTTCTGGGTAATGATAGACTGGAAAAATTTTAAAAGATGTCTGAAGGACAGAAGGTCTAGTGACGAGCCGGTCTGTTCAGGCTCATAAGTTTACATCCAGTAGCATTGTCGTCTCCGGTTACCAAGCCTGGGCAATGACCCTTAGACATAAAACTCTGAGGGGTGAAAGGTCTCATCACGAGCCGGTTCATTTTACTGATATGTAGACTAGTGACTGACATGATTACCATCAGGTTACCAAGCCTGAATCATGGCCTTCATGACTGAAGAAGTATATAAAAGAGAAAAGAAAATAATTGTAACAGTTTATGTTGCCCAGAATTGTAAACTTTTCACTAGCAAGTTGGATACTAGTATTTTGTGGGTTTCGAAGTAACCCTGCCGTGGCTATCAACGTCGGCTGGCAGCAGGGCCATGCTTATGGTATTGAGAATTTATCTTTTAAGACTGAATCATCCACTGTTCTTCTCTCCTGGACTGAATTTTGTTAGAAATCTGATGGTTGTCAAATAAATTTCTGAAATTGTAATTTGCTGGTAATGTTTATGATTATGAAGTCTTTGAATCTGGTTGAGATGTTAAAGCAGTGTTTTCTATATAATGACTGATGTTAAGGACTGAACTGCTTTGCTCGCATGATTTCAGGTAAATACGCAGAGATAACTGTTTCATCCATCTAGTCGCCATTTGTTGTGCACCTGCCCAACAGCCTTCTAAAATCATTATTGCACCAAACAAAATCCCATTTTGTTTGATGAAATGTCTAAAGTTTAGAAGGGATAAACTTAGCTACTGAATGGTTGATTTTTCCTTAGCTACCGATTTATTGAAATGCTACATTTTTTAACAAACTTTGCAAACCACTTTGGATCAATAATATCAATTTTTGAGTTATTGGTTCGAATGCATTATCACTAGGGGCATTGATACATGAGGATTCGTGGTTATTATGCTTGATCCTGTAAGCTTACCTGTACAGGATCTGTCAAACATTACATTAATTATGCTCAATTCCATGGTTAAGAATATGTCATTATGGTCATGTTTCATGATTTTCATACAAGAACAAGGTAATGGTGATTAACGTTGGTCGAACTTTAATGAGACATAGATATATCATTTATATTCCTTATCCTAATGTTTGTTAAACATGAATTGTATTATTTCCCATGGGATAATTACCAAAGGTATAGTGTGGGTTATATTTCGATTCGTCACCTTTGGAGAGAGAGTTGAACGCGTTGTATGAAAAATCTGTGACACGAGTCGCATTCATTGTGGATTTAGAGTGTTATGATGACACTCATACCTCCCTGATGTCCACGTCTCAGTCCTGGTACGTGATCCTAGTCGTGGCGCTTCACCACTGGAGCACCTGTTATGCGTACACTTGAGTCACCCTCGTCATTTAAGTCAGAAAGGATTATGATAAAATCAGGTTTTAAACACTTCGGCCGTCGTTCTTGTTCGCCATTTCGAATGATGATGGCTCCGACTATGATGAACCTACAGGGGTTTCGCTTGTATTCAAATATGGCTTATCCTCTGTATTGTTTACTGTTGCCGAGTTTTGGTTCTAAATGCTCTCGGTCTGCTCTTCTGTCGCTGATTCAGTGGTGGCAGGTTTGCTGTGCGCATTGTTATATTGGCAAGCTGACAGGGATGGCTCCCGTCGTTAGAGTTGAGCCTCATGAATTAACCCTCTTGGATTCAAATCCTAATCTTTTGCGAAATATTAAGGATGTGGGGTGGTTACAGTTTCTAGAGAAATTTTCTGATTCAAACCCAGAGGTCACTAGGGTTTTCTCCATGTCCTTGATAAATTACCAGGCCGAAGTAGGTGATTTATGTTTTCGGGTCGACAAGAGGTCAATTGCGCATGCGACCGGTCTCCCTTTGTCCGGGAAGAAATGGTTTAAGTACCAGAGGATGGATATCACGGAATGGAGAAGTTTGCTGAAAAACCCGACACAAGAGGTCTCTTTTCGCGCTGGTGTTGCACGTAAGTATTTTCGTAAAGAATGGAGACCTGTGCTCGATTTGATTCATAGATATCTTACCTGCGAGGGTCGATTGTTGTCAGCTTATGTGTACCACCTTCGTCTGATGGCAGTTTTCATAGGGTTTCCGATTAATCTTCCTTATTACCTTCTCCACATCTTGTTTAAAATGTCGAATGCTATAAAGAAAGGACCAAAATACTTAAGCCATAGTTTATTTCACCACGGGCTGGTCCGCATTTTGATTGAAAATGAATTGATAAAAGCAGGTCGTTCTTGGGAACAATTTATAGAAGTTAATGGCTTTTCAAAATTTTGCCTTTGCATGTTTGATAACCCCGACGACTGTGGTAAGCACAGGGTTTTGGGTTCTGTTTCATCGAATAAACCCACATCAAACCCTAGTTCTAAGAATGTGGAACCCTCTCAAGTACCAGTGGTTAATCCGGATAGTGTTCGTCCTGCTTCTTTACGGCCTAGTCGTGGTAAAAAAGGTTCAGGTTTGTCACCTGTCACTCCATCAAACAATAATGACAAAGTTGGTAGTCTCCGAGGAAATTTACCCATGTCTAAGTTAAGTAGAAGACTGAATCGGAGTATGGCTAAGGCCAGAACCATAAAAAGGCCTGTGAATGATAAAATCCCTGTTGAAACAGTTGTAATCGACGATGAGGAGATTACAGTCCCTTCCCCTGTGAACGATAATGTAATTCATCATGATTCGATGATCGATCCAGTTGAGCAAAGTCACCCTGTGACTGTTGAGGTGATTTCTGAAAATCCCTCCTTATCTGTAGAAGTTCAGCCGATTCGGCCCAATGTTGATGTCACTCCCGAGTGTGAAGGTCCACCAGCAGTGTACAAGAAGATCCCGGAGGTCCCTGTTGATTATATGACTGATTCAGTCGTCAATGAAAAATCTGTGAAAACGACTTCAGCTTTTTCACGTGGAATTGGGGAAACCATTCACCCCGTGTTTGTTAATTGCCTGCTAGATAAAGTTCGCAAGATGGAAGAAAAAATGAATGAAATAGTGGCGAGTAGAGACCTGCTGAGAATTGACAATCAAGGTTTGAAGGAAAAGGTCAATGCAAGCGATCAGCATCTCTTGCGATTAAAAAATCATAAAAATAAACTTATAAGACGTGTTCTTAAGTTGCAGGATGAAAATGAAAGAAACGAAGAAAAATTGCGCGAGCTTAATGCTCAGATTGCCTTGATACAGTTTAAAGCACCTTCACCAATCCAGTCTAGTGGAGTAAATATTCAGGGTTTCAATGCCCCGGTTAATCTATAGTATATGCTGATATGTTGTTTTGTGGATAAGATTCAGGTATTTCATGATCTCATGATTATTTATTGATGATTCTATTTGATATTATTTTCATCATATTCTGATTATAATTCTTGCTTATTGCAGGTAGTAATGAGAAGATCTTTTGCCCTGATTTTGAGGATGTCAGTTATTTTTGTGATCCCTGTATTCCTGTAGGCAAATCGATGATTGGAGGAATGGTTTTACAGGTTCCTATGTTCTGTTTACGATCCTACATGCTAGATGAACGATTATGCGTTTAAGGAAAAACGACATGTTCCACTTGTCGTTTTTCCTTGACATTAGTTAGGGATCGTAATATTTATTCTTGGTCGTTAATGTTGCTATTATGGGAAAATGAAAATGTATTTAAAAGACTGATAGTGAACATATGAATGGTCGATACTTTGGGGATGCAAATACTGAACTGCTGGTTCGTACTGTTTGGGCTGCTAGGCAGTTATCTGTCAGTTGTCACGATGTCCTGGGCTGGTGATGTTTGATTCACATTTGCAGTTTTAAAACTTATATGTGGTTTATAATATCTTTCAGTTTTTGGTATTTGCTTTTCCTGTATTACTATGTTTGTTTTAATCTCCTTTGATGGATTGTGCGAAGATAATCTATTAAGTATCGACTGTTCTTGCTTTTAACTATGCTGGTATAACATATTCTGTAGTTAATAATCGATATTATTGTTACATTATATGGAATGACGCTTGTATAAATTTGCAACGGTTGAATTTCTTTAAAATTTGCAAATGTTTATATACAAAGCATTTATCAGTATCAGTTGAAAACAAGTTTTAATTAAATTGTGCTCCGGATCAGGATAGGTATTAGATTAGAAATATACTCAGTTTAGTTTTTGCTTTCATACTATCTGATGAACCTTGTTGAGTCAGATCTGTTTCATTAATTATATTCAGTCTATCCTTCAATGTAATTACTGTACATCTGTATATAAATATAACATGACTTTGTAGTATATGAATCTTGTACAGATTTGTGTTTTATTTATGTATTTAGAGTTAATTGTTTTGAGTAATCTTGCTTAACAATTTTCAGTTCTTGTAATTTACAACTTAGGTTGACTTTTGTAATTATAGGAGCGACACTAATTATCAGTAGCATTATTTGTAATCATTAGTTTCTAGGATCCCAGGCCAACAGAGCCTTTAAACCTGTTGGGAGCGGCTATTCCAAACAGCTTGGAGCCTGTTCTAAGGGTCCCGGACTGGGCCGTTTTCCCCCGTTGCGGGCTTAGGAAAACACGCCCGTCAACAATGGCTGATGATAATAACCAAGTAAACAAATTTAATCAGCCTACTACCCCTCAATTACAATCAGGAACTCAATCACGCACTCGCCACTCATCGCGAGTAAATGAAACCCCAGTGAGCGATTCTGTTCGGAATCTGATCTCTCAATTCAACTCCCCCATCCCTGAACAAATCGACCAGTACGAACAAGCCATAAACGAATCCCGTAGAATCTTAACAAGGGCTTATTTGAATCTCACTGGGCGACAGCCCACGGAATTACCTCTTCCACAGATTACTAGGCCTCGTGTACATCATCCTGAAACTCTCTTGGAAGAACAAGAGCCGTCTTTCACAGATATTAATCAGCCTTCGTCTTCTTCAGGACCACCTGTTTCAGGAGGGTCTGGTCGACCACCGTCTCCGCCCCCTTTGTCTAGTATTCCTCAAAAACAACCTTCACCACCTCCTACACCTAAAAACATGGCAGGAGTAAACGCGAATCCTAATGTTAATATGCCATGGATGGCTCAGGATGCAGTTGTTGTCCCTGGCAACCAGCATCCTTTGCCTAAACATCCTGAGAAACTCTTACCTAAATTCAACCCTGAGTCTAACGAACCAGCTGAGGATCATGTTAAAAAATTTATGCTGGCAGTCCGACTCTTAGATGTTGAGCATGAGGATGTAGTGTGCCGGCTTTTCCCTTACACATTCGAGGGAAAAGCATCAACCTGGTAATTTTCGCTTACAGCTGGTTCCATTACCAGTTGGAATGAATTTGATAGTGCATTCATGAATAAATTTGGGGACGACAAGACTCCAGCTATCCTGGTGTCAGAACTGTCCAGAATCCGCATTGAACCTAAAGAGAAGATCAAATACTTTAATCAGCGTTTTCTGACTTTACGAAATAGGATCCCCATTACCTCCAGACCAACTGAGGATGTGACCATTGAATTTTATACTTCAGCCTTACCCGGGAAGCTAGCTGTGTTTGTAAGACAAAAGGCCAAACTTACACTCGTTGAAAACTTTGAAGAAGCCATCAAGGTTGAAAAGGATATGACTGCTACAAAAGAAAATCCTACAGCAGATATCGATGCTGCATCTTCTTCTCGTAAGAAGATTGACAGTGCGGCCAAAGCTACCCCAAGCTCTGATAGAAGAGGCCAAGATGCTTTAGATCTTGACAGCCTTCAGAGAGTCATAAAAAAACTCTCTAATGAAATCATCGATTTGAAAAAGGGCACTGCTGATAACACCGCAAACAAGGAGCCACCAAGACAGTTATTCAGGAGACCTTTTCAAAATCCGGCTGCCAAACAAAATCCACCCTCTGAAGCTAACAGCATTGAGGAAATTAATAGTTTCCTCAAAGCAATAGTTTCAGATATGGAAACAACTACTGAAGCTAAAACTCAGGCTTCAGGACAGAACTCTCAAGACAAACAAGACACCACTGATAACAATGATAACAAACCACCCAATGTCATTTTCTATGGATAAGATAAAAGCTAGTCAACTAGGAAACTGGGAGATTTTGTTTCCAACCCATCCTCCATTAGTGTTTATCCATTTTCTAATATTAGCGTGTTATTTCCATCTCCTTGACAACTCACTCATGCTTTTTCCAACTCGTGAGGTCCTTGATAGATTTAGCAAGTGCTTTATCCACCTATGGGGGTTTGCTATATTTTGGTAAGTCAGCCTTTTTGAGCTTTATGAGTTGTTTCCATACAATTCGAATTTCCTATGAGGGAAGATATATTTATGTACACTATTATTCATAATTATTCAATGGAAGGATACACACCAATATTCATCTCTTCATTCATGTGATTCAGTCTCTTTTTCTTCTCTCTATTTTTCCTGTGTATGCTTGTGAGAATTCTTAGTAGCAAGATCTATTTCCTGTGCTTCTTTTTAGCATCATTGCACATAGCATTGATCTATTATTTATACACTTCCTCAGAGATATAATCAACACCAAAGTGAAACCCAAAAATAGTAAGACAATCTCCCAACAGCAGTAATCTCTTTCCTCTTGCCCTAGTGTCTTTCTCTTCCTTAGCTAAACACTAAAAATGAGTGTGGATGAGTGTGTGATAAATAGAGAGGTCACCTCTCTATTTATACTAATTCCTAACATGACTAAAACCCTACTAGGGCCTACTTCACTAGGTGAGTCTAATAACCCTAGTGCCCTGGAACTGCGGGGACTTTAACCCTTAGACAATAGGAGGATTACCCACAATGACTTGACATGACTTGTTTACATTATAGATCCTCCCAATAGGAACATCGGGGCATGACATGACACAAGAACATACTGGAATAAACATTGGGTTACAATAGGTAAGAAATACAAGTGAATACATTCTGAAGTTACAATTACATTAACAAGGCTGTCATGTTCTTAGCATTGTGGAAAGTCTCCTCATCTTTGTCCCAAAAATATGTGTACTCAAAATGTACTCTAGCTTCGGTACAATACTCAACAAATTTTCCCTTGGAGTCATTTCTATGGAAGTCATTTCACCGACGTGAAAGTATTCCAATTCCTTGACAAACTATACTTCCTTCTTCACCCTTGAAAATTTGTAACTTCCAACAAAAAAGGGCACTGTAGGATATACTGCCTTTTTCTGTTCAAAAAGGAAATTCCCTACTCCATCAATATATAACTGTCTAACAGCTTCTTTATGGATTACATAATTAGTAGCATATCTCGGGAGCAGAGAAGGGGCCCTTGAACCACCATACATTCTTACATATAAACCATCCTCTGTTAGATAATAACTTCCATATTCTTGCATGACCTTGAAAGCTTCTTCTGACATGCAATTGCATTCTATCAAAAAAATCAAAGTGTATAAAGGCATGATGAAATGCTCACAGATCTCCTTATAATAGCTGTAATATTTGTGAGCCCAAAACAATTTATAAGATGCATACACTCGAGCTCGGTCCTTATCCCAATGGCACTTTAATGCAGGGAAAGGCTGAGTGCACAGAATGCAATCAATCAAAATAGAACTCATGTAAAATTATGACTTCTTTTGGGATACTCCTCCCAATGCCGCGCTTATGCATGCCAATAGGCTATTGAATACTATGCTTGCCCAGTTGAAAATAGTCCCTTGTGTAGCAACATAATAAATAACCGGTATCCAACCCAGCTTAAAACTTTTCCCATTAGCTCTTCCAAAAATTATGTTTAGCATCAACACAATGAATCTATATGGAGTACGGAGAGTCGATGTCTCATATTCTCCAGAAGGCCTTGTCCTGAAATTTCTGCCCGGTATCATCATTTTCTTCACTGTCTCTACCAAGTCCAGACCTAACTCCTTTAACCAACCTTCAGTTAGATAAGTATATGGTGATGCTAGATGATATTCCATGGACACATAAGTAGGGTTTTATGTGGCATAACCTTGCTTCTCGATATTTGCTAAGATCATCCTTGTTACATCTACTTTGGGAAGAATCCAACCTATCACTTCCAAAGATGGAAAAATCTAAGGCCTGGTAGCCAATTTCATTAGGGTTGATCTTTCAATGTTAGCATATATTGGCATATCTTCAAAACCAGCATCAGGGACACTCTGGATTGAAATCATCCTATACACTTCTCACCACTTGTATTCTGGCTCAACCCCAGTAGTAGATTTAGTGTCTTCATAAATGACTTCTACTCAGGTTATCACTTCTACCTTAGGTTCTTCTTTAGCCGCTTGGTCTTTCTTCTTCTGTTTTCTTGGCATATTGTTGTGCTAAAAATCAACCAGTAAGAACCATGCACCATGGTTTTAGTATAACTATTTCTAGCAACTGGTATAGTGATAAACAATAAAACATAGAAATATTACCATTTCTTCAATATGCATACTGGAAACTAATGTCAATACCACAGTCCTTCTGAATGAGAGATTTTAAACAAAGAAAACATTCAAAATACTTCTGCTCCCCAAACCTGCCCAAAAACTCTGCGAGCTCAAAACCCTAATCTCCTCCAACCTCCTAAAACCTATAAGGACATCTCGACTGAGGAAAAAACTCACCCCAACATTTGCTTCAACAAAAAATCCCCAAACCCTTATCAGTTTCACGATCCTCCCGCGTCCCACGACCATCTATTGTTAATGAGGACCTAACTATCTAACTCCAGGATAAAGATGGAGTAATCAAGAACAGGGTGGTGTAGACAGCGAAATGCTCATCTGCACCGTGCCCTAAAATCTTGCAAAACTATCTTAGGGGTACTCATAACGCACAACAACGGACAGACTAAAACTCACTAGACAAAATGAAACGCTCACAGCAAACGGGATGAAGCATCAGTAAAAAGTAAAATTTACTGCAAGAAAAACCACAAAAATGAAAAAAATATTTACCCTACCGCGGAAACCTAACCCTATCAACCCTGGCGATTTAAACATCAATAAAACCAAGAAAAACAAAATCGTGAAAAAATCCTACCTGGCAACGACGATGCGGGCAACTTGGATAGGGGACACCTTCTGCGGGTGCAGAGGAGGATGAATCAAAACCTGACAGTTGCGCACAATCAAGTCTGATGGCTACCACTGTGAAAAATGACAAGTCATAGACCCTAAAATGATGTTATATGGACCTCGAACAAGAGAGGAGAACTTAGCGGGAAAAAATATTAACCACACATCAGACACATACTCCTGAAGACATCCGCAACATCGCACGAGAACGACTCTACCAACCCGGGAATCACATGGGAAAACACATTGAAAACTGGCAAGACTAACCTCTTCGGAATTGGCAGAGAAAACATGAAGTTTTAGATCAGCTCAATGCTAACCCTCCACAATGTTAGGTGGGAAATAAACTAAAACTCTAGTTCATTCCGACAAACAAACCTGACACTGAGATTTCCCATATAATTAGTTATCGGAAAAGGATAGTTGAAGGAACATCCGATCCATCGGATCTGCTTGATACTAAGAAGTTGAAATCTCATCAAACCAACTTCAAGAGGATAGACAAACTCACTCCCGATGCAATGACTTAGATCTCGAAAGGCTCCCGATAAAACCCATCAGAAAGCTAGTGGACAGTACCTCCAAAACGTCGGAGGACTAGTCAACTAAGTATCCGAAGTAGACATGCAAAAAGATTAAGTTTTTTGTGAATATTGCTGAGCTCAAGGCAAACTTTAGCAAAAATAAAACACTCCTAGGCCAGTTTGAGGCTAAAACAAATAAGGGGGGACCCTAAAAATATTTTTTGGGGGGGAATAGTTGCAGCTGCAACAATTGGTGACTACCTGGCGGACACAGATCTCTTAACAACTTATTCTTTGATATAATAGACTGTTGTGGTGATATCATTCTATTAGGTTTATTCAAGATATTTGGATTCCAAAATGCAAGATTAATTCACTATAATCATTGATGATAGTCCAAGTTTAAGAAGGGGAACTAGGATTTCAAAGTCTGGATAACTCTTTTGAGGCCGAGAATATGAGTTTTATTTTACCTCTGCCTTTGGGTGGCTTCCAACTTAGACACCATAGGATCGTAACATATGATAAATAGATATATCCGTTTGTTCCTCATTCCCGTGCCAATTTGCACTTTTTGTGCTTTTGGACTTTTGTCCTTTTTGAGTCCTCTTGATTGCTTTCTTTCTGAATTTTAATTCAGGCTCCTCTATCCATAGTGTCCTTTTGTGTGAGAGATATTTCAAATTGTAACTCACGGATGGAGAATAACTTTGGCAATCTCATTCATACTGATGTGGTTTTAGCATATGTTTTGATACATATTTCTTTTAGGACATTTTGACTTTTGTTAGCCTTTTGGCTTTCAATTTATGGCATGGGATCATTTTAATATAATACATTGTTTACCTTGCTTCCTTTCCATGGTTCTTTTCTTGTCACCCCCTAGGACAGTTTTAATGTGAGATGAATGGAGCCTCAAAATAGTACTCTAGACTTTTCTATCCTAAGTTATTTCACAAGGATTAAGCAGGACTTCAATGTGTTCATAACCATTTAGAAAATATGCTAATCTTGAAGAAATTTTTAAACATTGTATGAGTGAGTAGTATGCAGCCTCATGATCAAATATTTTAGTTTATCCAGAACTTTCATGACCTCCATACAACCAAAAGTCATGCTGATTTATTGAAACATAAGCAAACAAAACTTTACAATCAATCAAAATCTAAGCAAGTAAAAGAAAACAACTAAAACTAATCTAAAGTAAGCAACAAATAAAATCATTTATTTATGTACAAGAAAACAAAATAAAAAACCATTAAGAAAAATAAGGATTGAGAACTAAACCATTTACTGGTAAGTTCTCCTCCCACCCCTGTAAGTCTTGCAACTTGTAAGTCGAAGGGCCTAGCTTTGCTGCAATCTGAAAAGGGCCTACCTATAATTGCTGAAATTTAGTGTGCTTTCCCTTCACTTTTAACCATGTGGGTGATCCCACTTAAGAACCAAATCCCCTACTTCGAACTCTTTGTTCCCATCTTTGTGTTTGTCAAAGCAATGCTTCACCATTTCTTATTAATTCTTAAACCTTTCCTAGGCTTTGGACCTAGACTCTTCTGACTTCAGCAAATTATAAATTCAGATTTGCAGAATTTCATTATCAGTACCCCTAGACTCTTGGGATAGTATGGAAGATGGAAATAGAATATTAGAAGGGAGGAAAACTTCTTTCCCATAGACAATAGTGTAGGGTGACATAGCTAAGGAGTTCTTTGGTGTGAATCTATCGGCCCAGAGTGCATTAGGTAAAGCTAGATGCCAGCTCCTTTGATTTTCTATCACTATTTTCTTTAAAATTCTAATCAGATTTTTGTTTGTAGATTTTTCCAAACCATTTCCTTATGGGTAATAATTTGCAGAATAGTGCAGCTTAATTCCTCTTTCATTAGAAAATGCAGTTAATCTAATAGAAGAAAAATAAGAAGCATTGTCAAAAACCAAGGAAATTGGAACCCCAAGCCTAGTCATAATATGGTTCTACAAGAAATCCATAACTGCATCTTCATTTACTTTCTGTAGCAATATGGCCTCTACCCATCTGGTGAAATAATCAGTTGCTGTTAGAATATACTTGTGCCCCAATGAGGAATTTGGATTTATTTCTCCGATAATGTCGATTTCCCATTGTTCAAATGGTTTTGAGATAATCACTGGTTTCAATGGTCCTGCTACTTTAGCTTGTCTCCCACCACTTCTTTGGCAAGTATCACACTTTCTAACATGAGCATGAGCACCTCTAAACAATGTTGTCCAATAATATCCAGCTCTGAGAATCTTATGTGTTGTTGTGTCTCCAGAAAAGTGACCTCCAACAGGTCCATCATGTAATTTTGCTATGACCTTCTTTGCATATTCTTGTTCCAAGCATCTGAGAAAGACTCCATTGTAGTTCCTTTTGAATAGCACTCCATCAATAATATGATATAAAACTGATTCTAGACGTAATGCCCTTCTTTGCTTGGGACTCCAATGTTTCGACAAATACTTTTCTTGGAGATAATGGACTAGATCCCGATACCAGGAGTCTGGAGCTGTAAATAGAGGACATACATCCACCATGTGTAGCTCAGCTTCATTATCCCAGCTACTATCTTCATTTTTTTGACCTTCAACCATTAGTTTACAAAGTCCTTGTCCCTTAACTATGGTTGCTGGCTTGAATTCAATGTCGTCTTCTTGCAAAGCAGTCACCCAATTATCTCTTCTCTCTCCCAATTATTTCTGCAAAAAAAGGGATTGTACTGCTAGGTGTAGGACTATTGCTTTAATGCGATTCTTAAGTATGTATGTCCTGAATTGCTTTACCGCCTTAAAAACTGCATAAGCTTTTTTATCAACAGCGGGATAGTTCAATTCAGCCCCTTACAGACCAGTGCTCATAAATGATATAGGGTACTCATCTCCCCCATCTTCTTTTGGTGTAAGCACAGTTGCTAATGAATCATCGAAAGCAAAAGTGTACATAATTAAATCCTTTTCAAAATTTGGACTTTTGAGTGATGGTGCATGAGAGACATATGTTTTTATCTTACTAAAGGCATTCTTCTCCACATCTGTCCAGTTGAACTGCACACTCTACTTAAACATTTGCTGCACAGGTTTGATGATTTGAGCAAAGTCTGGTACAAACCTTTGCACAAAGTTGATTGTCCCCATAAAAGATTGCATACCTTTTTTATTATGGGGTAAAGGGATCTGTTATATGGCTCTAATCCTCTTCAGGTCTATGGATATCCCTTTTTTAGAAATGACATGACCCAGTAGCTTTCCTTTTGTGACTGCAAACACACATTTCTTAGGATTTAATGAAATGCCATATTTCCGGCAACGCTCGAAAATATGTTTCAAATCAAATGCATGCTCTTCTCACTTCTTTGAAAATATTGTAACATAATATAGATAAACCACAACACTACAGGCAATTAGACCACGGAAAGCTATATCCATAGCCCTCTAGAACGTTGCTCCAACATTGATCAGTCCAAAGGGAATCCTCCTATACGCAAAAGTTACCCACTTGGTTCTGAAAGTGATCTTGAGCCTGCCCTCTTCTGCTACTAATACTTGATTGTAACCGAAAAATCCATCCAATAGAGAGAACAGTTCAGAACCTGAGACCATCTATAGTATTTGTTCCATGGGTGGGACAGGATAATTATCTTTATCTGATGCACGATCAAGATTTATGAAATATAAGCAAAGTCTGATCTCACCAGACTTTTTTCGCACTGGTACCAAATTGGAGACCCATTCTGAATGTCCAACTTTAAATATGATTTTAGCATCTAGAAACTTTTTCACTTCGCTTTGAATTAGTGGTTCAAGCCTTGGATGCATTTTTCTCAAAGGTTGCTAATAAAGTTTGACTCCAACCTTCATTGGAATCACATGTTGTATAATTTTAGTGTCATACATCTTTAGGCCTTCGTAATTCCAAGCAAATACATCCTTATATTGTCTTAATAAGTTGATGAATTTACTCCTCTCGCCGGGTGAACAACACTTCCCCAAATTCACATATTTGGGTTCAAATTCAGTCCCTAAATTTATCAGCTCGAATTGTAAAGATGAGCTACGAGTCTTGACATTCGCTAGCTTTCTGAACTTGTTGTCTAAATCAAACATCTGTTCCAAGGTTCTAACTCCTTTTGGAATGAAATTTTCATACTTTAATTCTGCTTGATGTTATTCATCATCTATTATTGCTCCTTTGAAAGTATCATCATTCATTAAACATTCCAATATTTGCTGATCATTGTCAAAAACCTTTAGATTTGTGATATTATTTGGAACAGAAGGCCTGAAAAGCGATTCAATAGAGCATCTATTATTCAAAGGTACTAATCTTGCAAGTGAGGTAGCTAATAAGTCAACTACTCCATTCTTTAATCTAGGAATTGACACAATATTGAATGCATGAAAATTTATCCGTAAATCCCAAACTTCATTTTGGTAAGCTTTCAAATGTGGTGAATTGCAGTGTATTTTGTTCCGAATTTTTTTTAAAACGATTTTAGAATCTCCATATACTTTCATATTTTTTACTTTCAATTCTATTGCTTTTTAAGTCCCTGAACTAGTGCTTCATATTCTACTATGTTATTTGTGCATTCGAATTCTAACCTACATGAAATAAAATGTTTATTTTTTCCTGGATCAATTATGACACAACTAGCTCCTAATCCTTCCAATGTTTTAGAACCATCAAAATAAATAGTCCAAAAACTTTCTACTCCTACTGAATTTGAGTCGCTAACTACATCTGAAACTAAATCTACTATGTTACAATCAAACTCATTAGCCTGTGGAAATTGAAGGAGATCAAGTTGGATATTAGGTATACTGTTGGCTTCTTAAGCTTGGTAATTTCTTGGTTCTAGTTCAATGAAATAGTTTCCCAACACAGAGTTTACTAGTTCATTTTTTCCTTCTAATCGAGTCACATTATATTTCATTTGAGGCTCTCTTAACACTTTTATCTGATTTTGACATCCCTTAAAAGGCAACCACAAATGTGACCAATCTGATGAAAAATATCCTTCTAACCTTGCTAACCAATCCCAACTCAAAACCAAACCATAAGCATATGGGATGTATGCTACGACAATGTCTATGTACTGACATACCCTCTCACCTGCGGATAAACGAATCAGAACATCCTCCATTTCTCCTATTACTTTTACTGTCGTTCTGTCTAATTGAAGAAATTGGCCAGTAGTTGGTTTAGGTTGACCATTTATTTGCTTGCAAACTAAAAGTGGCATGTCATTGATTGATGCTCCTGAGTCCACTAAACAGTTATTCACATTATAGTTGAAAATCTCAAAGGTTAGAAGAAATGTTGGAGTTTTATACTTAGATTTTCCTCCTAAACTTGCTTCACCAATCTCTTCCTCAGGTTGGTTGTCAACAGGAGGCTCCTTCTCGGGTGTCTCAAGTGCTTTTAAAAGCTTCTCCTTTTGCTGAGGTAAATTGCACATTTTAAACAATGATATATTTGCTTTAGTATTTTTAATGTCTTCCACAATATCATATCTTATTTCATGCTCCTTTAGATTCTTCTTGATATTTTCAGTTTTAGTTTCAGTAGGCTTTCTAGGTGCATTGACTTTCTTAGGGTTCTGGTTTAAAATGACAAACTTAGGTATGTTAACAGTTGAAGTAGTACTCTTCATTTTCTTCATATTCTCTTGGAGTTTCTTGATCTTTGGAAGTATCAAGTTATCTTCTTTTAATGGATTCTGACTTCTTGTTGTGACATTTGCTTCTAATGTTCTTCTTTGTCAGGGAAATCTTCATCTTCTAAGTTGAACATAGATCCACAGTCCCATACAACCAAGGTGTCTTCCTCTTACATTTCTGTAGGTTCATGATCTTTCCCTTTCTCTTCCTCGATTTCTGTCAGCTTGGAATCCAATAATTGGTTCATTACTAATGTCATAGAATTAATCCAGTGTGGGAAATTCTTCTCAGAATGAGGTTGTTGATGGAAAGTGCAAAAGTTATCCATTCCTACATCGGTCAAATTCATTGCTGAAGGACTGTGTGGAGGAGGTTTAGGCTAACTATTGTCTTCTCTTTTTTTATAATAAGGCTTGTATTGTTTATGAGCCTCCTTTTCTTTTTCTAAATCAATCACTCGGTTTTATAACTTCTGCAGCATTTTCACCATCCTTCTAATTCTTGTGATCATTCATCCTTTGGTTTGGTTAGCAATAAAGTTTTTTTGTTTCCAAATTTTTTTTCTTCTGATTGCACAGGGTAGTGTTCTATACTCTCCAATTCTGCCTCTACCTTCTTAGCTTCTTCATAGGTTTCTACCAATGTGGGTCTAAACGATCTCTTGGCAAACATGGCTAGATCTAGACTGAGAGCTGAGGTATAGTACTCAATTATGGCATGCTCAGATGGTTTGTCAGTTGCACTGAAGTTTTTTAGGTAAGCAACAAATCTTTGAGTGAAGCTATGTAATTTTTTCTTTCTTTTCCTTCTTTACAGCAATTAACCCTTTCATTAAAGCTGCATGAGTTTTTTGGATTCCGTATTTGCTTCTGAACAGTCTCTCAAAGAGATTCCAATTTGTGATCAAATTTGTGAGTAAGGAAAAGTATCATGAAGCTGCTTTTCCTTTCAGGGTATGAGGAAATAATCTGTAGACTACATCTTCATGTTCTGCTACTTGTAGCCCCTCTAAAGCTGAATAAAATCTCTGCAAATGATCATCCATGAAAATTATTTCACTTGGTTCAATCTTAGGTAACATTTTGTCAAAAATCTGAGGAAAATCATGCAATGGAGGTGTCATATTCGAAGGAGATCTAGCCCTCCAAGCAGGTTGTGGAGGTGGCTGATTGGCATTCACATTGGCCATGATTCTAAGTGGAGTATGTGGTGGGGATTGAACAGGGGTATGGAATGGCGAACAGTGAGGGGAATCCGATCCCAACTGATCCAAAGGTTGGTCAAATTCTTGTAAGGCTGTTTCTACTAGTTCTTCAAGATATTCTACCAACACTAAGTCTTCCAATTGAGGACGGTCCTTTTTCTGATACTCTCTTATAGGTAGGACATAGATAATAGGTAATCCTCAAATATTTTTTGCATATGCCCTGGTAATCCTCCTTAAATCATTAACCACTTCGTTATCAATGGGATAAAGATACCCCTTTCCTGCTTCTTTAGGAGTGGGTTTCTGAGGTAAAATGGTTTCAGAATTGTCACTGGTGTAGTAGTCTTGAGAAAGCAGACTTCCTCATCCATCCATGCACTAGTGGCCCTCCTTCTAGTGCCAAAATGGATGAGGCCTGGAAAATCACAGGTAACAATAGTAGGGATTCTCCCCAATAAACATTCCCAATTAGCTCGTTATTGTTTGGCATGGGGAATTCGTTCGGTTTATGGTCTGGCTACCATAGGTCAAGTAACGGTTAAATTTTTTTACCGGTTGCGGCCCGATCCACCATTTAGGCGTATTTTTTAGTTTTCTATATTTATCTATGATGTGCAAGTGCCTAACTAAATGCAGGCGATAGAGATAATGAGGAGTGTCACAATGTGATGTGCAGGTTCTTACCTCTCATCTTACCTCTCTCACTTCTAAATCACAAACAAAGAAAAATAACTAAGGCTAACTAACCTATCCATATGGAGCAATACTGTAATTAATGGTGAGCAATGTATTTCATAACATGCATTAAGAAAAACTACAGATAACTGCTAACATTTTTGAATACATGAATATCAATAGACAGATAAACAAAGAGATATCTCATTGTTAATTAAAACATTCAATACTCAAATACGATTGTGGAAATTTCACAGAAATAAATAGGAGCATATTCATAACATGAAAGAGTTCATAAGTTAGAACAATCTCACAGTTCATGAAAACAAGCTGAAATAGAAATAGTTCACATCCAACCAGTACGTCAAACATTTCAAACCCCACAGTGCTTTCTCCAGCCCAAGAAACATAACTCTTTATTATAAGATGAAATCGTTCCTCTTACAATAACTTGCACAAAGATAGTCTGAATTTTTTTTTTCCTTTGATACATCAAGCTTACCTATATTTATACAAAAAGCAAAAACTCTTGCGCTGCCCCTCATTGCCTTTTGGGATTCCAACCTTTCATTTATAAAAAATTGTCTTTTAGCTTGTGAACAAAAAATAAATATAATATATTACATTATTTATCATCATTCCAAAACATTCAACTAGGAGGGCCCAACTTGTTCGTTCATGAACTTTCTCCATACATTTACCTCGGCTGCTATGTTCTCAAAACCAGAAGGTTTGAGAAATCTGATAGTAATTTCATGCTGAGCAGCCTGGGTCTTTACACCAGCTATCCTAGCAGGAATCAAGCACAAATGGTCCTCCAACAAGTGAATACTCACAACTGCATTTGCTATTTCAGTCTTTAGTATATTTTCATCCAACTCCTTGACTTGTTGGATGGCCTGTTCATCTTCGCTGCATCTTTCCTGTAAATGTTTCAAAAACATTTCATGCTCTGGCAACACTTCCAATCTCTTTGCTGCAGAGGTCTGACAGCGATTATAAGTTAGGAGCACTCTCCTACAAAATTCAACACATGCATTCTTTGTTTTCTTCACTGTCTTGTTTAATTCTTCTGCTACGTTACTGGAAAACTCAATTAGCTTGTATTCTTTCTTTATAGTCTCCTGATCTTTGATAGATATATCTACGGGAGATTCTTTGTTTTCTTCTACCCAAGCCATCCTTACCTGCAGAGTTTCCAAAATATCTTGGGTTCTATCCAAAAAATATGAGGCTATATTTACAATTTCTTCTAATCTGATGTCTATGTGTTCAACTTTAAATATTTCTTCCACCATCTGCAGCTGCATTTGATGAATCTTCTTTCGGAGTGTAAGGGAATGCTTCTTTAAAGGTTCAATATCAACCTTCTGCTCCATAGCTGACTTCAGTGAAGTTGCAAGTGAATTTTTTGTTCCTCCAAGGCTGCTATTTGAGTCTCATATAGCTTAGCCTTCCCTTCTGCAGTGGTCTTTTGCTCCACTTCTGCTCTTCCAGCTCGATCACTTTACTTTCCAATCTTCCTTTTTCCTTATCCAATTCTTCAACTGATAACCTAAGCTTATCCCTCTCAGCTTCCAAATTCTGATATTGCTGCTGTAGCTTTCCAAACTCTGACAATGTGGTCTGGGCATTCTTCTCTGTATTTCCTATAGATATTACCAAATCTTCTTTCTCGGCCTGTAAATTCTGACATTCTTCCTTTGATACCTTAACTTCACCCATCATATCCTCGTACTTCCTTTTCAAAATCAGACCTTCACTCCTTTCTTTCTTCAAAGTCTCCTTCAACTGTGTAGCCTTTTTTTGAGACTCTTCTAGGTCTGTCATGATCCTATCCACATTATCCTCAGTGTCTAGGGTTAGAGCTACCCCATCCCTTGCTAGTAATCATGGATCCTTGTGTGTACTGTGGACCACTGTCTTATCAGTCACCATTATTCTTGGCTTACCCCTAGTGTCCACTTTCTTCTCAGTTCTTTTGACAGTTCTCTTTTTCTCCTTGTTGTAAAAGATAGTACTAAAATCCAGCACCTCTCCCCCTTCAGTGGGCATGAAAGGAATTAACTCAACTCCATAAGTTAACATCGAACCTTCTCCTACTGTACTGCTAGAAGGAACAACAGGCTCTAACGAGTCCATATCGGACTAAGCCTGTCCTTGATCTGTAGTGTCTTGTCCTTCTAATGTCTTTGTTCTCGATCCTTCAGGTGTCATCTCTGTTTTTTGTTTTTCCTTTTGGACACCTTCTAATATGAAATATTCACTTTCTACCTGCTTTTTTCGTATTTCATGTTCTTCTTTTCTTGTCTTTTCTTCTTCAATCTTCTTTGTTGCTTCTTCAGCAGCTCATTTCTTTTCTTCCTCTTCTATTCTCAACCAATTCTCTGCCTCCTGTACTAGTCTATTAGCTTCTTCTTTCCTTTTATGTTTCTCAACAAGATTTCCTTTACCACCAACTATAGCTATCTTCTGTTTGAATATTTTTCTTAAGGCTGTCATGTTCTTAGCATTATGGAAAATCTCCTCATCTTTGTCCCAAAAATCTGTGTACTCAAAATGTAGTCCAGCTTCGGTGCAATACTTAGAAACTTTTCCCTTGGAGTCATTTCTATGGAAGTTCATTTAACTGAAGTGAAAGTATTCCAATTCCTTGAAAAACTCTACTTCCTTCTTCACCCTTCAAAATTTGTAACTTCTAACAAAAAATGGCACTGTAGGATATACTGCCTTTTTCTGTTCAAAAAGGAAACTCCCTACTCCATCAATATATAACTGTCTAATAGCTTTTTTATGGAGTACATAATCAGTAGCATATCTTGGGAGCAGAGAAGGGCCCCTTAAACCACCATACATTCTTACATATAAACCATCCTCTGTTAGATAATAACTTCCATATTCTTGCTTGACCTTGAAAGCTTCTTCTAACATGCAATTACAATCTATCAAAAAAATCAAAGTGTATAAAGGCATGATGAAATGCTCACAGATCTCCTTATAATAGATGTAATATTTGTGAGCCCAAAACATGTTATAAGCTGCATACACTGGAGCTCGGTCCTTTTCCCAATTGAACTTTAATGCAGGGAAAGGCTGAGTACACAGAATGAAATCAATCAAAATAGAACTCATGTATAATACAGACTTCTTTTGGGATACTCCTCCCAATGCTGCGCTTATGCATGCCGACAGGCTGTTGGATACTATGCTTGCCCAGTTAAAAATAGCCCCTTGTGTAGCAACATAATAAATAACAGGTATTTAACCCAACTTAAAAGTGTTCCCATTAGATCTTCCAAAAATTATGTTCAACATCAACACAATGAATCTATATGGAGTAAGGAGATTCGATGTCTCATATTCTCCAAAAGGCCTTATCCTAAAATTTCTGCCCAGGATCACCATTTTGTTCACTGTGTCTACCAAGTCTAGACCTAACTCCTTTAACCAACCTTCAATTAGATAAGTCTGTGGTGATGGTAGATGATATGCCATGGACACATAAGCAGGGTTGTATGCGGCATAACCTTGCTTCTCGTTATTTGCTAGGATCATCCTTGTTACATCTGCCCTAGGTAGAATCCAACCTATCACTTTCGAACATGGAAAAAGCTCAGGCCTGGTAACCACTTTCATCAGGGCTGATCTTTCAATGTTAGCATATATGGGCATATCTTCAAAACCAACATTAAGGACACTTTGGCTTGAAATCATCCTATCCACTTCTCCCCACTTATATTCTGGCTCAAACCTAGTAGTAGCTTTAGTGTCTTCATAAATGACTTCTACCCTGGTTATCACTTCTACCTCATGTTCTTCTTCAGCCACTTGGGGTTTCTTCTTCTATTTTCTTAGCATATTGTTGTGCTAAAAATCAACCTGTAACAACCATGCACCATGGTTTCAGTCTAACTATTTCTAGAAACTGGTATAGTGATAAGCAATAAAACATATAAATATTACCATTTCTTCGATATGCATACTAGAAACTAATGTCAATACCACATTCCTTCTGAATGAGAGATTTTATACAAAGAAAAATTTCAAAATATTTCTCCTCCCCAAACCTACCCAAAAACTCTGCTAGCTCAAAACCCTGATCTCCTCCAGCCTCCTAAAACCTATAAGGACATCTCGACTGAGGAAAAAAATCATGCCGAAGTTTGCTTCAACAAAAAATCCCCAAAACCTTATCAGTTTCACGATCCTCCTGCGTCCCACGACCATCTATTATTAATGAGGACTTGAATATATAACCCTAGGTTAAAGACAGAGCAATCAAGAACAAGGTGGTGTAGACAGCGAAATGCTCATTTGCACCATGCCCTAAACTCCTATGAAACTATCCTAGGCGTACTCATAATGCACAGCGACGGATAGTCTAAAACTCACTGGCCAAAATGAAACACTCATAGCAAAACGGGATGAACCCTTAGTAAAAAGTAAAATATACCACAAGAAAAACCACAAAAATGAAAAAACGCTTTTCCCTACCACGGAAACCTAACCCTATCTACCGTGGTGATTTAAACATCAACACAACCAAGAAAAACAAAATCGTGAATAAATCCTACTTGGCAACGACGATGCGGGCGACATGGATAATGGACACCTTCCACGAGTGTAAAGGAGGACGAATCAAAACCTGACAGTCGCTTACAATCAAGTCTGATGGCTACCACTATGAAAAATGACAAGTCACAGACCCCAAAACGGTTTATATGGACCTCGAATGGGAGCAGAGAACTTGGCAGGAAAAAATCTTAACCGCACATCGAACACATAGTCATGAAGAAATCCGCAACATCGGACGAGAACGACTCTACCAACCCAGGAATCACATGGGAAAACACATCGAAAACTGGTAGGACTAACCTCTTCGGAATCGGCAAAGAAAACATGAAGTTTCAGATCAGCTCAATGCTAACCCTCCACAACATCGAGCGAGAAACAAACTAAAACTCTTGTTCATTCTGGCAAACAAACCAGATAGTGAGATTTACCATATAATCAATTATCGGAAAAGGATAGTCAAAGGAACATCCGATCCATTGGATCTGCTTGATACTAAGAAGTCGGAACCTCGACAAACCAACTCCGATAGGATAGACAAACTCACTCCTAATGCAACGACTTAGATCTCGGAAGGCTCCTGATAAAACCCATCGGAAAGCTAGCGGACTGTACCTCCGCAACGTCATGATCCAAATGACCCATATTGTGGTCATTTGAATATGATTTGGACAAGCAAGCAGACATGACATGATGAAGAGCAAGAAAGACATTGAATGGATTAATAACAAAGGCACAAGACAATGACATGAAGGATGAAGACTTGAAGAAGGACATTGGCAAATACTTGTCATGGAAATCAAGCACAATGAATGAAGGACAATATAGTCAAATCCAAATTAAAATGCAAACAAATCTACATTTAGTGAATTCAACCCCAATATGAATTTAAATCATTTCTAAGTATGTCATCTCCATAAAATTTATGGAAAACGAGTATAAATGCCAAATGAAGAATCTCTAAAACTCACGGATGAGAAAACTAGAAAAGAGTTCGTAGCTGTGAGTTTAACTAAGGAGTTTCGGATTTTTTGGGAGCAGGTGAACTAAATCATCTGAGGGTCACATCTTGTGCACAGTTTCAAAGTATGTACAAGTTTGATCTTGGTTAGCAGCAATATCTTTAATTGTCTCTGATTTTTAGAATTCGAGACTGTTAATGAGCAGCCACTTAAAGGTGTTTTTGTTGATGTTTTTTCTCTCAAATTTTGTGGATCTACACTGAGGGAAATTCGTGGGTAAAATAGGAGCAATATATCTCTGTCTAGGGCATCAGATTAGCAACATACATTTTGTATATGTTCAAGCTATGTTTGGGTTTGATTCCGGGCTATAGCTAGGCATAGTCAACATTAAATGATTGAGTCTTTTGAGGACTGTAGCAGTTCCTTCTTGCGAAGATTATGAACCTCTTTTGATTGTCTTAATCTCTTTCTCTTCAAGACATCTAGAAGCATTCAAGTATACCTCAGCAGTTAACTCAGGTAGCTACAACAGAGAATGTGTGTAGTAGACAAATTGATGACTGTACAGAAGAATGTAAGATGGTGTAGATGTGTATGAGCAGGTTTCTGGTGAGAAGACCTTGGCTTGATAGCAGACCACAATTAACATGAATAAATGAGTAGCTTGAAGACATGATCATGAAAGGGAAGTGATGAGTAGATTGATAAACACATGATACTATAGGTGTTTGACAAGTTTGTAATATGACTAATGAAGACATGATGCAAAATGAGGATATGTTGAATAATGATGTGCCTGTAGATATGGACAGAATGATGATGAACTTGTAAATGATTTTGGATGAAGATTAGAAGAAGTTAAAATTGAACTAAGTCCAAGCTTAGTGATTCACCCCCCTCTTAGTGAGCCATTGTGTCTAACAATATATAGAAAGAGAGAAAGCTTCACACTCATTATTACATTTAAACACTCATTATTTAATATTATTACCAAAATAAGTATTTTATTATTTCAAGAAAAAATATTTAAAGAAAAAATATTCTTAATTTTATAAAATGGGAAAGAAAAAAAGATTACATATTTAAGACCAAATTCCAATATCAAAAGAAAAATAAAACCACACAATTTATAATTATTTTTGGTTAGGTCACACTCATTATTGCATTCAACATTTAATTTAATAGTAAAGTAAAAAATTTATTGGAATAAAGAAAAAATGATTACAAGAATAAGCATTTGATTACTTCAAGAATATAATTATTTTTTGTTAGGTCACACTCATTATTGCATTCAACATTTAATTTAATAGTAAAGTAAAAAATTTATTGGAATAAAGAAAAAATGATTACAAGAATAAGCATTTGAAAAAATATATAAAGAAAAAATATTTTTAATTTTATGAAATGGAAAAGAAAAAGATTATATGATTTGACCATTTCAAGAGTATATAAAAAACATTAAAAAAACACAAATTCTTACCATAATTAAATGAATATATGATTAAATAAATATATGTTAATTTGAAAATAATAATATAAACAAAAGATGTTTAGTTAATTAATGCTTTATAGCATAAAAGAAATAATAAAATAGATGCACATACCAATATAAAATATCAATTGATTTTTTATTTATTTAAAAAAATAATAATAATATATAATTAATAAATATTAATTTGAAAATAATATAAACAAAAGATGCTTATATAATTAATGTTTTATAACAAAAATAATAATATCGTTAATGCATACATCAATATGAAATATTAATTTATTATTTATTTAAAAAATAAAAAATAATATTATTGAGTAAACAATTTTTTTGTTTAGATCAAAAGTCATTCAACAAACTTTCATTAAAATGTATATTATTAATTTATTAAAGATCTCAATGTGTTAAATATATATCTCTAATATTCCTAACCTATTAATATGGTTGTTACTAGTTATATAATAAAAATATATATTAAACTAATTACAATTAGATAGTCATTTACATATATATGATTTACAGTTACTTTACCCAAAAAAATATACCTCCAAAACTTTAACATTACAAGTATTTTTTCATAATATATTTTATAAATAAATAATTAATAAACACAAAAATTGTTTTTATATTCCCATTAAACTAGGTATTCGCAAAGTAAAAAATTTCCACATAATTCCAAACTGAATGCACAAGCCATTCATTCAACGATATTCAATAAATGTTATGAAAAAATATTATTTTGAAATGCATTAGTTGAACATTATATAATTTTATTACGAATATCAATTAAATAAATATTTTTTTTACACCTTATAGTGAGCTTGTTAATTCTTATATAAACTATCAAACACACATCATATACTCATTACGCAGGGACTAATAAAGATAATGATAAACCTATAATATATATAAATAAAGATAAATATATATAATTTGATATAAGTACTACTATGGTTTGAAAAAGGTATTTATATTTTTAACTTACAACATATATTGAAAAAATAAAAATAAATTTTTTTAATAAAAATATAAAGTAAAAGTAAAGCTATGGAATGAGATGAAACGTTGTTGATAAGTTTGTGTGACAATCATTTAAATAAAATCTAAAGATAAAGGAATAAGCAAAAAAGTTAAATAAATTAGAAAATAAAATGCTAAATGATAAAAAGTTAAATAAACTAAAAAAAATGATAAATAATAACAATGAAGCCACCAATTGGTAAAATATGAGAAAAAAAAAAAAAGTTTCGGTTTAATATGAGAAAAAAAGGGTTTTTTAGACCTTTATATGTTAATTGGTATAATAAGTAGTCACATATAAATTTAAAAACATCAACTTAATAAATATTTTTTTACAATTTTATTTATCAGATCTAAATTATTATCAAACTCTTGGCTATATTAATTTGTTTATTTAAACTAGTTAAAATAGAGAGATACTTTTGATCTTCTAGAGTAGGGTTGATGACCTCCTTATAATATCTTAATTTTCTTTTAGCCTCTAAATAAATCTTTCTCACACTACATTTTCTCTTTAAACATAGAAGTAAGAATATTTGTAATGTTATTAATATTTTGCAATGCAATATTTTAGTAGATCTCCGAATGGCTTAACTAGGCCCTGGTATCTATATACCAACCTGGTTTGAGCCTTAGGTGGTTTTGGATGGAATTAAAAGCTAAGCCCTGGTATCTTTATACCAACCTGGCTTGAGCCTTAGGTGGTTTTGGATGGAATTAAAAGCTAGCTTAGGAAGTCTATGGTCTCCCATGTTATTGATTTTGTGTCTGTACAACAGGAGCCTAGTCAAAGCTAGGCTCTCGATAGGGAAAGAACCACTTCTATAAGGAGATTATGATAGGGTGTATTGCTTTTAATTTTGAGGTTATAAGTTATAAAAAACTTCTAGATTTGCTCATTCTTTCTCCAAGATTATGTAGAGATGTTGCAACCCCAAACCTCACATGCATACAAGATAATAGGAGTGACTAAAGTTTCAAAGAGGAGCTTCTTTTTATCCCACATCACAAGGTTTATTCCTTTACAATTATTTTCAAGACCAAAGAAAGCTTTCCACCCTTCATTAATCTTTTTCTCAATGCTATAGCTCTAATTAAATATTATATGATCTATTTACCAAAAAATATTATATAAAAAAAGATAAAAACATATATAATTTAATGATAAACTTATAATATATATAAATAAAGATAAAAATATATATATAATTGGATATTAGAACTATTTTGGTTTGAAAAAGATATTCATATTCCTTACTTATAATATATGCAAAAATAAATAAAATAAAAACCCATGTAAAAAATATATATATATATATAAAGCAAAAGTAAAGCAACTAAATAAGGTGAAACTGGTTGTTGTTAAGTTTATGTGATTCAAAGAGAAAAGAATAAGTAAAAGAAAAAGTTAAAACTTATAACTTTATTGGAAAAGGAAAAGTCAAATATACTAGGTTAAAAGATAAAGCAGAGTCACATTTTGGAAATGAGACGACAAGAATAAGCTTGGTAACAGTATAAAATCCAAGGTAGATGACATGTGGAAAGTCACTTCATAACTATTTGGAGGCACAAAATTTGTTATGTAAATGTTTGCAGAGAGGCCATAGAGATCTGAGTACAGAAATAATAGGTCTGTTTATTATAAGTTGTATACGTCCCCTTTGGATTTTATTCTGAAATGGCTTTATTTCATGATTGGTGGAAAAGTGCATGCATCATGCGATCATTGGTCATTCAGTTGGTTTGTATTTTGGGATGGTTTTCATGTTTTGCCTTGGCCCAATTTGACATAAGTGAAGGTGTTACTGGATCTATTAATTTTCCTGCACTAGGGCTTACATGCATTGGAAATTTATCAGTTTTTGCTACAAGCGTCATAAGAGGAAGGCTTGATTTGGAAATGGGTGCCAGAGAAGTCCTTGATATTCTAGCAAGTCCCAAACTAGAGCACATAAGGGGGATTAAACATGGACATGGATTGACCACATGTTCAGAAGGGGATATAGGTTCTACTTCTGTTGTAATCCTGTCAAATGGCACACCCAATTGGTCCATGAAGCAATTCATGAAATCCAATGCCCCTATTCTTGACTTCGATGCCCCTGTTGTGCACTCCACCCTACTCCAATTCCATGCTTTAGGACTTGCACCAGTCATGCTGGAGACGTGTGATCATATACATGAATGTCATTGCATTGTAATTTGGACAGTGGAAGAGATCACGATGATGCTTGCTGGGCGGATGCCTGCGACATTGAAACCAATCTCTAATTCTCTCTGTCTACTTTTATGTTTCACATGTTTAGTTAATGGCTGCCATGGATGTTTGGAGCAGTCTGCTGATGAAAGATACAGATTGAGAGAGAGTGACTCGATGGTGGTATCTCAAATTCTTGATCAAATCAGAGTCCAATCCATACCGGCAGGGGATCCTATTTGCATCTGCATTCCAATGAATGATGCCCGCAGTGATGTGTGGACAAAGCTACTTATAAAATCTTTGAGGTCTAAAGATGCGGAAGGGAGAGGAGTCACAGTCATGGCTTCGGAAGCTTTGGAAGGTTATCTGGCTGGAGGTAAAGGAGGCGAAGATGGAAATGTAGAATACAGCGTTTTTTCGTTCATAGTGCCAAGGTTAACAGAAATATTAATTAACCTTGTACTCACTTTCTGGTTTAGAGTGGATGGCTTTTCTAGTGCTCTTCTAGCGAGAAGGACGGTAAGGGATTACCTGGTCGACAGTAAAGGAAGTGGGCTGGCTGCCAATGCATTTCTAACCAAAGCTGTTGTCAAGTCTGATGAAAATAATAGCCAGGTTTGCCAAGTGCTAAGGTTTAGAGGTAATATGGTACGCACCATAAGCTATTTCACAGGCTTTATAAACTTGGCTGCTGCTCTTGGTTGGGCTCTGCTTATTTCATTTGAAGATGAAGGTGGAGCTGATTCTTCCCCACGACCCTCTATGCCTATACTTCTTGTCATAATGGCAGCCATTTGTATAGCTTTGGGAATGGATATAGCACCCTACCTGGGTTTTGCTTGGCACGAACTGGAAGGATCATACAACATCATCTTTTTCTGTCGATTCACCTTCTTCGTTATTATTTGTGCCCTGACTTCACCTGTTGTAGTTTTAGTGTCCCTCATCATAAAGTGTGTGTGCTTCATCATAAAGTGGTTATGTAGTGATAATGATATTGTTCATGATTTAAATGAAAATGTAAATCTGTCACTGTTGCTACTAGCTGGTGCATTATCAGAGATGGTGTGCATCTTAGTAGGGAGCGCAGTGGTCGGAACGTTGGGTATAAAAGGTTTTGGAAGATGGTTATACGCTGCTCTACAATTACTGGTTTGGCTGAAGTGGGCAATTGGCAGTATTTTTCTTAATGCCGAGAAATCCATTGAATTTTTTGGAAGAAATCCTGACAGGGACATGTTCTTGGTTTACTCTTCGGCGTTTTTGCTAAATGCTGTCCTCGCTGGAGTTCGGGGCAAGTGGGATCCGTGGACATGGAAAGATAATCATTTGTTTTCAAGAAGACAATTATCGGGCAAGTTGAATTGATCGCCCCATAATTCTTATTCGCCTTATTCCAAGTCCAGATTACTATAGCTTAATAGCATGATGGCTTGTGCTGTTGTTGTGATATGCAGCCTATTCCTTTATTTTGTTGATGTTCCTCTTATCAACTAGCTATACATTTCGGTTTACTATATTGTCAGATTAGTATTTTCGTAATTGTAATTAGTTATGATCATAAAATAAAATCATATGAAGTTATTTGCATAAAAATAAAAAATTGAAATAGAGAAGATTTAAATAGAAGATGTAATAATAAGAATCAGTTTGGGGGTTAAATCGGACTAGCAAGGTTGACCCAACATCTGTTATGCAATTTAGTATTTGACAAAGCATGATGGGAAAATTACATACATTGTCTACATTTATGATTATAGATTTTGGATTCCATTGCTGATGGGTAGAGGATAATTGTTGTGGTTCATAGATATTTAGTTTATGAGTATAATTTATGATTTCATAATTGATGGGTGGTAGAACCATGCCCACTATCTTTTAAGTTTTGATTTGAACATGTTTATTCTTGCATTCTTGTTTATAAAGATTTGGACCATATATTTATGTGATGTACTAAATCTAGTCTGTGTATTGTAGTAGTTTTCAATGTTGTCGGTTGGACCTAGAATGTATCTGGATTACTAGTAGTTATTGTTATATAGTTGTCACAGAGTATAGACCATGAACAACCTATTGTGCCTTTGGATTATGTTTACATGAAAGGTTTTCTCCTCAAAAGAAGAAAAATAGTGATTGTAGAGTATTCTCGGTAAAGTGAATGGTAGTGGACGTGCCATGAAATTGTAAATCATTCTCTTGTTGAAATAGTATAAATACTAACAAACTTTGGTGGACGTAGCCTCATGGATTGGGTGAACCATGTATATTATGTCTCTTTTCTTGCTCTATGTTTTATGTTGTTTATACTCACTTTCATGATAGTGTTTAATGCATGGATGATGCACAACAAATGATTTATGGTACAATAGACTATGAAGTATAACTGCAAACATACATTTAACAATATATTTCCTGTACGAAAGCTACTTGGATAGTAAAAGGTGTTAGTACCTTTTCTTTAGCATTTTGTTTTTAAAGATAAAGAATTAATATCTTGAATTAAAGGTAAGTAATTAATAAATTGCAGTATCTTCCTACCATGGTATTAGGCTTGGGTAAAGTGCTATTAGTAATTTCAATTATGTGATTACACACTCTCAAGAAAGTAACATGGTTGACTTGTTGGTTATAGTAAAAGCGAAAAACTTACCCCATTTTCTCAGGATTTACATTGAGAGATTTTGGGTATGTTACATATATTATGTGAAGATCAACTCCTTTATTTTTTTTATATTGTATTTATGGTTTATGTATTAAGAGAATTTTTATGATTATAATTTGTTGTGGAAAAAGTATTGTAATAATATGATTGCTTTGTTTCTCAATTCATGGTGTCACTTATCGTTAGTTTATTGCATCAATTGTTCACATGCTAATTCAAAGGACCACTTGTCTAAACTATGGGTTCAAAGTTCAAATAAAGCAGTTTCTTTGTGAGAGTTTTAGTTTGTGAACCTCAAAATAGATCCTTCCAAAATAATAACTATGAGATCAAAGATCAAATAGGGAGGCTTTTATGTGAGTGTTTTTACATATGGAGCTCATGTGAAAAGGTTTAAAGGAAAAGAGCTCTAATCATGAAGAAATTTGTTGTATGAGAAGTTGATGAAGAGATAAGACTACACATGAGGTCCTTCCTAAGCAATCCTTATTTCCAAGCTCACACTACCATGAAAACATATTTTAAGGAAGGTTTTTTTAGAGGTTTTTAGTGTTACAATAGTAGGAAAAATTATCAAAAAACCTTTGTTGAAACCTCCACACACCTTAATGGATAGTTTGGCATAGGTTTAACAAAAACTTATTATAACTAAAAAAATATGGGCAGCTAAACACTATAATGGAGTTTTTTTTTCCGATATGCATACAAATATTAAATGCATAGATGTGTGTTCATATAAAGAACATTGATTCATTTACATTAAATATTCCATTTCCTCACTGGTATTTCCATTTATGTAAAACAACAGTGCATATTCACTATGTGTTATAGCACCAATACTTAGTAACTCAAAGAGCATTGGTGATTTCAATTTAAGTGTGATATATTAGTGTCATTTGCTTATATAATGATATAAATTAGATAAACAAGAAAGCTAAGAAGATCAAGAAACCAAAATGACAAAGAGAAGGCCTTAACCTGTTTAATTTCATATTCATTAATATTCCATTTATACAATAATTTCTCACAACCACCTTACAACCATAGCATAGCTAATTCATTTTTAAGGTTGGATTATGAATTTAAATATGACTAGGCTTAATTTGCTAACAAATCCAATCATTAATCATAAGTCTATATACAAATGCATTTGCTAACAACAAAAAATAGTGCAAAAGTTGATATCATGTCCAAGTCTTCAAACTATAACACATGGTATGAAACCTCATGAGTGTCGATGAAGATTTGCCTAAAAAACCACTAAATGTGGATACCAAAACCAAGTCTAGAAAAATCAAATGAGCTAGACAACATGTAGGAATTCACTAAAGTGAAACCAAAACCGATGAGAGAAAACCCCTGATGATAATTGAATTGGCTTCAAGTCCAACACATCCCATATCCTAAAACTTCTTGACAAATATAAATGCACTAAGCAAAGCTGCAGAAGAATAATTTGTCATTTGTAAGATTTGAAGATCATTCCTATAAATTCTTGAGACTATAAAGTGAAGAAATAAGTTCACAAAATTGCTCTGAAAAATCGACACAAAAAAACTGGCCAAAAAAACTTATGACATAAAAAAATATTGAAAGGAATTTGAAAACTGTGTCCATACAATATGATGTGATGTAAACTAGGTGAATCATTGATATTACCTCAAATACAAAATCCAAAGCTGTCAAACTATCGATCAAATTGTCAAACCACTAGCAAAGTCATAAAGTGACTGAAATCCATTAAATACAAAAATGTGGCAAGTCATCCATTCATCAAAAATATTACCAAACCATAAAAAGTTCCAAGTACTGAGTTGCTTCGAAAAAAATACATTCTAGATCAAAATTACGAATCCAAATCATCAATCATCAATCCTATAGAATCAATTTGTAGAATCAATCCCGAATAAAATAAAATATAATCAAGGTAGACTTTGAAACTTGAAGTCCAAAACCTCATCAATAGTGCCCCTTATGAATTGAAATTTGAGAATTCAACATCATCAAACATACTCCCCATGAAAGTGAAAAGGGGTAGTCACATTGTCTTAGAGCGGAGTCAAAAGACTCGATCTTCAACTCGAAAAATACATTATGTGGGCCTTGATATTTCCCTAGAAACAAAACAATCATAACCATCTGTTGTAGAAACTGGTCCTCTCAAATATGTTTGAACATGTGCATGAACCTATTCATAAGATCTCTTCAATAATTTGTCTTCCAAAAACCAACACCGACTATTCATCCATCCAAAATGTACTTGTTTTTGTTGTTTCTTCTACTACTACTACTAACAACTATCTGAGAAGTGATTTGTATTACCACAAAAACTACATGGGTGAATATCAAAACAACTTGACTCATCATGGCCAATACATTGACAATGTTGGATCTGTACAAATTCTTAATCCAATTAATCATCATCATCCAACAATTCCACAATACTTGGATCAATAACATCATCTTGAGAAACTGCATCATAATCAATTTCTTCCTTAACTGCATTAACATTCTAATAATATTGAACCACGTGATAATCATGTGACCTATTGCAATCAACATCATCCATATAAACTCCATTGACAAATGTAATCGGTCTGCAAGGATTAGGAATATGAAACAAGCTATCATGGTCCTTTTACATATCCCAAGCCATATCTATTGTTGTGGGAAATATTGCACAAGAGTGCTTCCTTCCCACTTGGGAAGGGGAAAGGATGTGTAGGATGCAACGAAGCCTCGGTATTTGGAACTCCTTTTGGTTGTGTGAAAGAGATGAGATAATGACCCAGGTGATTCTACAAAATATTGCTAATGGATTATAAAACAAAAAAAGAAAAATGATAAAAAAAAACTAATAAAATGGAAAAGCCAGTAGAGAATGCAAACTCCAACAATTAATGTGATCCAAAACACTTATATATTTCCCAACAGTTAAGCTAGTACAACACCTTGGAGATGTGAGCTCTAAAAGGAGGAAAAAAATCTTCCTGAGGGAGGTGCTTCTTGCCCAAACTTGTTTATAAAATGGTTAAGGAACCAAATGAGAAGAGCACTTGACCCTTGGAGGAAGTAGGAAATGGAGCTTTGGTGAATACTTGACAAGATGGAAGAGGTGAGCAATGAGGAAGCTTAGTTGCAATTCCAATAACATAAAATTTCTCAAAGTTTATTCTTACTATAAGAATGCTCGTTGATTTCTTTTATAGGCCAAGAGGTGCCTAAGAAATAACAATATCATAATGTGAATGCAATAGCCCATGTTTTGTCTCCAAAGTACACCAATAGGCCATTTAAGGAAATCAAGTGCATGGGGAGCCAAAATTCAAATTCTTTGGGTAGGTGGAGCTTTCATGAGTATTCAATCCACCGTTGGTGGGTGAGATCCTGCCATTTGTGTCAGTCGTGCAGATCTCAAGAGAAAATTTGTGTTCGAGTGTGGGTGCTGTTCAGATGATGCACGTTGTAGTGGATATAAACAGAGCTTTTAACCATCTAGTTATATCAATTGATTGTTCACGGGCCATTTTGGACTCAATGTGCTCTTTTGATCTTGTGAAGATGTCTTAATGTAGATCCATATTGTATGTTTATGATGCTTTACCATGTGATTCACAAAATTATAACATGTGTGCAAGTTTTTCGTGATAACAAATCCCCCCTTACATATGTGGTTTAGAGGGTACCATAGAACTAATAATGCATCATCATTTCTTTTGTGTTCTCTATGTTGGTTCTTCAAACTGTGTAGACAAGAATGACCTTCCAAAGGGGGAAAGTTTGTTGATGGAGTTGTGGTTGAGTGTTGTTTTATACAAACGATGTGGGCATACCCATGCCTGTGAAAATGGCTAGAGTGCATACAACATGGAGAGACTGGGGAGTCTCTCAAAAAATACCATGGCATGGATGAAGGAAACTTCAAACCATGCAATAGTACATGTGCCTAGAACTGGTGTAACTGGTGCTGAAGAAGCAAAAAATATTTTGAGAATTTGAAGAAGCCCTCAAGGGTGGGTTTTCAAAATGTGGGTAAATCCTTTGAAGACTGCATTGTACCAGAAATGTTTCCACCATAATTTTCAAATGTGAACACCGCTACCTTCAAACTATATCACTCCCCCTGATGCGATTAAATGTATAGCTATAGATCATAAGGAATAATACCAAGTTAAGGAGAATTAATGAATCTCCTTACTCGGTTTGAGGCTATTCCTTTTAGTGATTGAAAGGAATACCAAGGTACTACTATTACTATTGAAACTCTTAGAATATGAGGATTTGGTGTCGATGAGAGCTGAATAATTGTGATAGGACGAGGTTCTTATTGTTGGAACCAAGATCATGTTGTAACCATCCGTTTGATTAAATTGACCTAACATGAAATTGGCTGATAAGCATGGGTCTCATACTTACTTTGATCAATGATAAACTCAGGGGAAGAGTTGATGACATCATACTTCAATGGAGAATGTAATGGAGGGAGACAAACTGCACATGAAGGGATTTTTTAGGGACACAATACTTGAGGAAGTAGTGACTGACAAAGACACGATTTCTACATACCATGAGACTCAACATCATCGATTAATGGTGATTAGGGGGTTGCTACTATTATGGTAAATGTAATTTAGGAATATATTCTTCATTGTATTATTATTATATATTTTGTTGTACTTTTATTGTACCTCCTTTTAATAATGCTTTCCCTTCGATTGAAAGGTGTCATTATTGTAATTGTTGATGTAAGAGTCGAGGTAAAACCTCCATTGTAAGTCAAGGCAAGAGTCCCTCAAAGAATATTGTAAAATGTATTTTTTGAGTACCCCTAGGATAGGTTGGCCTAGTAGGGTCCATAAGTCAACCCTGTTGTGCACTCCACCCTACTCCAATTCCTTGCTTTAGGACTTGCACCAGTCACGCTGGAGACGTGTGATCATAGACATGAATGTCATTGCATTGTAATTTGGACAGTGGAAAAGATCACGACGATGCTTGCTGGGCGGATGCCTGAGACATTGAAACCAATCTCTAATTCTCTCTGTCTACTTTTATGTTTCACATGTTTAGTTAATGGCTGCCATGGATGTTTGGAGCAGTCTGCTGATGAAAGATACAGATTGAGAGAGAGTGACTCCAAGGTGGTATCTCAAATTCTTGATCAAATCAGAGTCCAATCCATACCGGCAGGGGATCCTATTTGCATCTGCATTCCAATGAATGATGCCCGCAGTGATGCGTGGACAAAGCTACTTATAAAATCTTTGAGGTCTAAAGATGCGGAAGGGAGAGGAGTCACAGTCATGGCTTCGGAAGCTTTGGAAGGTTATCTGTCTGGACGTAAAGGAGGCCAAGATGGAAATGTAGAATACGGTGTTTTTTCGTTCATAGTGCCAAGGTTAACAGAAATATTAATTAACCTTGTACTCACTTTCTGGTTTAGAGTGGATGGCTTTTCTAGTGCTCTTCTAGCGAGAAGGACGGTAAGGGATTACCTGGTCGACAGTAAAGGAAGTGGGTTGGCTGCCAATGCATTTCTAACCAAAGCTGTTGTCAAGTCTGATGAAAATAATAGCCAGGTTTGCCAAGTGCTAAGGTTTAGAGGTAATATGGTACGCACCATAAGCTATTTCACAGGCTTTATAAACTTGGCTGCTGCTCTTGGTTGGGCTCTGCTTATTTCATTTGAAGATGAAGGTGGAGCTGATTCTTCCCCACGACCCTCTATGCCTATACTTCTTATCATAATGGCAGCCATTTGTATAGCTTTGGGAATGGATATAGCACCCTTCCTGGGTTTTGCTTGGCACGAACTGGAAGGATGTTACAACATCATCTCTTTCTGTCGATTCACCTTCATCGTTATTATTTGTGCCCTGACTTCACCTGTTGTAGTCTTAGTGTCCCTCATCATAAAGTGTGTGTGCTTCATCATAAAGTGGTTATGTAGTGATAATGATATTGTTCATGATTTAAATGGAAATGTAAATCTGTCACTGTTGCTACTAGCTGGTGCATTATCAGAGATGGTGTGCATCTTAGTAGGGAGCGCAGTGGCCGGAACGTTGGGTATAAAAGGTTTTGGAAGATGGTTATACGCTGCTCTACAATTACTGGTTTGGCCGAAGTGGGCAATTGGCAGTATTTTTCTGAATGGCGAGAAATCCATTGAATTTTTTGGAAGAAATTCTGACAGGCAGGTGTTCTTGGTCTACTCTTCGGCGTTTTTGCTAAATGCTGTCCTCGCTGGAGTTCGGGGCAAGTGGGGTCCGTGGACATGGAAAGATAATCATTTGTTTTCAAGAAGACAATTATCGGGCAAGTTGAATTGATCGCCCCATAATTCTTATTCACCCTATTACAACTCCAGATTACTATAGCTTAATAGCATGATGGCTTGTGCTGTTGTTGTGATATGCGGCCTATTCCTTTATTTTGTTGAAGTTCCTCTTATCAACTAGCTATACATTTCGGTTTACTATATTGTCAGATTAGTATTTTCGTAATTGTAATTAGTTAGATCATAAAATAAAATCATATGAAGTTATTTGCATAAAAATAAAAAATTGAAATAGAGAAGATTTAAATAGAAGATTTAATAATAAGAATCAGTTTGGGGTTAAATCGGGCTAGCAAGGTTGACCTAGCAAGGTTGACCCAACATATGTTATGCAATTTAGTATTTGACAAAGCATGATGGAAAAATTACATATCTTTCAAATAATACATTAGGGAATTGAGACAGTAAATACTTCTAATAAGAATATTTTCAATTTACTTATTATTAGCATAGATTCATTTAATGGATTTGGGTTATCATGACAAAGCCATGTGCTCTTTTTACTAGATTAATATTCTTGGTGAATAGATGGCCTGGAATCGCCAGGGAGATGAGCCCTTTTCTTTTGAACCTTTTTGTTTCAATTAGACAGTCACCTCCAAAACTACGTCAATTCTTACTGTCCATGAAAAGTTGTCTTCACAAGTTGACATAGAAAATACCTGATTATATTCAATTTCTATCTGCTAATTCCGCATATGCTGCTTGCATTGTAATAACCCTTATGATAATGGGTAGGATCTGGAAATTTGTATTGTAACTTGTGTTTCATTATATGTGTAAAGAATGCATTGATGCTTGTGCTTCTAAAGAAAACATTGTCTACATTTATGATTATAGATTTTGGATTCCATTGCTGATGGGTAGAGGATAATTGTTGTGGTTCATGGATATTTAGTTTATGAGTATAATTTATGATTTCATAATTGATGGGTGGTATAACCATGCCCACTATCTTTTAAGTTTTGATTTGAACATGTTTATTCTTGCATTCTTGTTTATAAAGATTTGGACCATATATTTATGTGATGTACTAAATCTAGTCTGTGTATTGTAGTAGTTTTCAATGCTGTCGATTGGACCTAGAATGTATCTGGATTATTAGTAGTTATTGTTATATAGTTGTCACAGAGTATAGACCATGAACAACCTATTGTGCCTTTGGATTATGTTTACATGAAAGGTTTTCTCCTCAAAAGAAGAAAAATAGTGATTGTAGAGTATTCTCGGTAAAGTGAATGGTAGTGGACGTGCCATGAAATTGTAAATCATTCTCTTGTTGAAATAATATATAAATACTAACAAACTTTGGTGGACGTAGCCTCATGGATGGGGTGAACCACGTATATTACGTCTATTTTCTTGCTCTATGTTTTATGTTGTTTATACTCACTTTCATGATGGTGTTTAAAGCATGGATGATGCACAACAAATGATTTATGGTACAATAGACTATGAAGTATAATTGCAAACATACATTTAACAATATATTTCCTATACGAAAGCTACTTGGATAGTAAAAGGTGTTAGTACCTTTTCTTTAACATTTTGTTTTTAACTTGATAAAGAATTAATATCTTGAATTAAAGGTAAGTAATTAATAAATTGCAGTATCTTCCTACCATGGTATTAGGCTTGGGTAAAGTGCTATTAGTAATTTCAATTATGTGATTACACACTCTCAAGAGAGTAACATGGTTGACTTGTTGGTCATAGTAAAAGGGAAAAACTTACCCCATTTTCTCAGTATGTTACAGATATTATGTGAAGATCAACTGCTTTATTTTTTTATATTGTATTTATGGTTTATGTATTAAGAGAAATTTTATGATTATAATTTGTTGTGGAAAAAGTATTGTAATAATATGATTGCTTTGTTTCTCAATTCATGGTGTCACTTATTGTTAGTTTATTGCATCAATTTTTTGCATGCTAATTCAAAGGACCACTTGTCTAAACTATGGGTTCAAAGTTCAAATAATGCAGTTTCTTTGTGAGAGTTTTAGTTTGTAAATCTCGTTGAAGAGAGAAGGCTACAAAATAGATCCTTCCAAAATAATAACTATAAGATCAAAGATCAAATAGGGAGGTTTTTATGTGAGTGCTTTTACATATGGAGCTCATGTGAAAAGGTTTAAAGGAAAAGAGCTCTAATCATGAAGAAAATTGTTGTATGAGAAGTTGATGAAGAGATAAGACTATACATGAGGTCCTTCCTAAGCAATCCTTATTTTCAAGCTCACACTACCATGAAAACATCTTTTAAGTAAGGTTTTTTTTAGAGGTTTTTAGTGTTACAATAGTAGGAAAAATTATCAAAAAACCTTTGTTGAAACCTCCACAAACCTTAATGGATGGTTTGGCATAGGTTTAACAAAAACTTATTATAACTAAAAAAATATGGGCAGCTAAACACTATAATGGAGTTTTTTTTTCGATATGCATACAAAGATTAAATGCATCTATATGTGTTCATACAAAGAACATTGATGCATTTATATTAAATATTCCATTTCCTCACTGGTATTTCCATTTATGTAAAACAACGGTGCATATTCACTATGTGTTATAGCACCAATACTTAATAACTCAAAGAGCATTGGTGATTTCAATTTAAGTGTGATATATTAGTGTCATTCGCTTATATAATGATATAAATTAGATAAACAAGAAAGCCAAGAAGATCAAGAAACCAAAATGACAAAGAGAAGGCCTGAACCTGTTTAATTTCATATTCAATATTCCATTTATACAAGAATTTCTCATAACCACCTTACAACCATAGCATAGCTAAATCGTTATTAAGGTTGGATTATGAATTTAAATATGAATAGGGTTAATTTTCTAACAAATCCACTCAGTAATCATAAGTCTATATACAAATGCATTTTCTAACAACAAAAAATAGTGCAAAAGTTGATATCATGTCCAAGTCTTCAAACTATAACACATGGTATGAAACCTCATGAGTGTCGATGAAGATTTTCCTAAAAAACCACTAAAAGTGGATACCAAAACCAAGTCTAGAAAACTCAAATGAGCTAGAAAACATGTAGGAATTCACTAAAGTGAAACCAAAACCGATGAGAGAAAACCCCTGATGATAATTGAATTGGCTTCAAGTCCAACACATCCCATATCCTAAAACTTCCTGAAAAATATAAATGCGCTAAGCAAAGCTGTAGAAGAATAATTTGTCATTTGTAAGATTCGAATATAATTCCTATAAAGTCTTGAGACTGTAAAGTGAAGAAATAAGTTCACAAAATTTCTCTGAAAAATTGACACAAAAAAACTGGCCAAAAAAACTTCTGACATACAAAAATCTCGAAAGGAATTTGAAAATCGTGTCCATAAAATATGATGTGCAGTAAACTAGGTGAATCATTGATATTACCTCAAATACAAAATCCAAAGCTGTCGAACTATCGATTAAATTGTCAAACCACTAGCAAATTCATAAAGTGACTGAAATCCATTAAATACAAAAATGTGGCAAGTCATCTATTCATAAAAAATATTACCAAACAATCAAAAGTACCAAATATTGAGTTGCTTCGAAAAAAATACATTGTAGGTCAAAATTACGAATCCAAATCATTAATCATCAATCCTATAGAATCAATTTGTAGAATCAATCCCGAATAAAATACAATATAATCAAGGTAGACTTTTAAACTTGAAGTCCAAAACCTCATCAATAGTGCCCCTTATGAATTGAAATTTGAGAAGTCAACATCATCAGACATACCCCCCATGAAAGTGAAAAGGGGTAGTCACATTGTCTTAGAGCGGAGTCAAAAGACTCAATCTTCAACTCAAAAAATGCATCATGTGGGCCTTGATCTTTTCCTAGAAACAAAACAATCATAACCATCTATTGTAGAAACTGGTCCTCTCAAATATGTTTGAACATGTTCATGAACCTATTGATAAAATCTCTTCAATAATTTGTCTTCCAAAATCCAACATCGATTATTCATCAATCCAAAATGTACTTGTTTTTGTTGTTTCTTCTTCTACTACTACTACTACTAACAACTATCTGAGAAGTGATTTGTATTACCACAAAAACTACATGGGTGAATATCAAAACAACTTGACTCATCATGGCCAATACATTGACAATGTTGGATCTGTACAAGTTCTTAATCCAATTAATCATCATCATCCAACAATTCCACAATACTTGGATCAATAACATCATCTTGAGAAACTGCATCATAATTAATTTCTTCCTTAACTGCATTAACATTCTGATAATATTGAACCACATGATAATCATGTGACCTATCGCAATCAACATCATCCATATAAACTCCATTGACAAATGTAATCGGTCTGCAAGGATTAGGAATATGAAACAAGCTATCATGGTCCTTTACATATCCCAAGCCATATCTATTGTTGTGGGAAATATTGCACAAGAGTGCTTCCTTCCCACTTGGGAAGGGGAAAGGATGTGTAGGATGCAACGAAGCCTTGGTATTTGGAGCCCCTTTTGGTTGTGTGAAAGAGATGAGATAATGACCCAAGTGATTCTACAAAATATTGTTAATGGAGTATAAAACAAAAAAAGAAAAATGATAAAAAAAACTAATAAAATGGAAAAGCTAGTAGAGAATGCAAACTCTAACAATTAATGTGATCCAAAACACTTATATATTTACCAACAGTCAAGCTAGTACAACACCATGGAGATGTGAGATCCAAAAGGAGGAAAAAATTCTTCCTGAGGGAGGTGCTTCTTGTCCAAACTTGTTTATAAAATGGTTAAGGAACCAAATGAGAAGAGCACTTGACCCTTGGAGGAAGTAGGAAATGGAGCTTTGGTGAATACTTGACAAGATGGAAGAGGTGAGCAATGAGGAAGCTTAGTTACAATTCCAATAACATAAAATTTCTCAAAGTTTATTCTTACTATAAGAGTGCCCATGGAATTCTTTTATAGGCCAAGAGGTGCCCAAGAAATAACAATATCATAATGTGAATGCAATAGCCCATGTTTTGGCACCAAAATACACTTAGAGGCCATTTAAAGAAATCAAGTGCGCGGGGAGCGAAAATTCGAATTATTTGGGTAGGTGGAGCTTTCATGAGTATTCAATGCACCGCTGGTGGGTGAGATCCTACCATTTGTGTCAGTCATGCAGATCTCAAGAGAAAATTTGCGTTCAAGTGCGGGTGTTGTTTAGATGATGCACGTTGTAGTGGATATAAACAGACCTTTTAACCATGTAGTTATATCAATTGATTGTTCAGGGGCCATTTTGGACTCAATGTGCTCTTTTGATCTTGTGAAGATGTCTTAATGTAGATGCATATTGTATGTTTATGATGCTTTACCATGTGATTCACAAAATTATAACATGTGTCCGTTTTTCATGATAACAAATCCCCCCTTACGTATGCGGTTTAGAGGGTACCATAGAGATAATAATGCATCATCATTTCTTTTGTGTTCTCTATGTTGGTTCTTCAAACTATGTAGACAAGAATGACCTTCCAAAGGGGGAAAGTTTGTTGATGGAGTTGTGGTTGAGTGTTGTTTTATACAAACGATGTGGGCATACCCATGCCTGTGAAAATGGATAGAGTGCATACAACATGAAAAGATTGGGGGGTCTCTCAAAAAATACCATGGCATGGATGAAGGAAACTTCAAACCATGCAATAGTACATGTGCCTAGAACTGGTGTAACTGGTGCTGAAGAAGTAAAAATATTTTGAGAATCTGAAGAAGCCCTCAGGGGCGGGTTTTCAAAATGTGGGTAAATCCTTTGAAGACTGCATTGTACCAGAAATGTTTCCACCATAATTTTCAAATGTGAACACCGCTACCTTCAAAATGTATCACTCCCCCTGATGTGATTAAATGTATTGCTATTGATCATAAGGAATAATACCAAGTTAAGGAGAATTAATGAATCTCCTTACTCGGTTTGAGGCTATTCCTTTTAGTGATTGAAAGGAATACCAAGGTACTACTGTTACTATTGAAACACTCAGAATATGAGGATTTGGTGTCGATGAGAGCTGAATAATTGTGACAGGACGAGGTTCTTATTGTTGGAACTAAGATCATGTTGTAACCATTTGTTTCATTAAATTAACCTAGCATGAAATCGGTTGATAAGCATGGGTCTCATACGTACTTTGACCAATGATAAACTCAGGGGAAGAGTTGATGACATCATACTTCAATGGAGAGTGTAATGGAGGGAGACAAACTACATATGAAGGGATTTGTTAGGGACACAATACTTGAGGAAGTAGTGACTGACAAAGACATGATTTCTATGTACCATGAGACTCAACATCATCGATTAATGGTGATTAGGGGGTTGCTACTATTGTGGTAAATGTAACTTAGGAATATATTCTGTCACATACCCCAATTTTGTAAAATTATGTAAATTGTTTTATTATATTCCTGAGACATTATGTTAAATTTAATGCTAAGTAGGAATTGATGACTCAGCAAAGTCAACAGAAATGGAGTGTAATTCAGAATATTCTATTATTAATAAATAAATTTTGGAGACAACAGCATGAGAGAGCTGTTAAAAATAGGTTACTGGTCAAACTGGTGGATGGAACTAGGTGGAAAGGCAAAAGACAAGTGGCAGCATCCTCAAACACTTCCTAAGTTGCAGGTGGCAACTTCCCTATATTTGGGGTCATGATTCCCCAAGAAAGTGGAATCAGAGCAGGTGGCTCATTAAATGACAACTAACCCAAAAAGACCTAGGCAATCTTTTAAAAGTACTCAATGAAGAGAGCTGAGGCTGCTCAGATATTTTTCCAAAGAGAATTCATTCAGGTGAATGTTATTCAGGAAATTCATTGAGGAAGAGGGAAATACAGTAAGGAAGTTGTTCTAGGAGGATTGCTGCAGTAACTTGGTTGTATTACAGCTTTTTGGGCTGAGAGAACTGACTGATAGTTCTGAGTTAATACTGAGTTTGAAGACTGGTATCTGACTTTGCTGCACCTAGTTCCAGCCAGGGAGACCAGAGCAAGCTCGGGGGTCCTGAGAAGTCGCTGTCTGAGCGCTCTCCAGGAGTTGGTAGGGAGGAACGGCCTCCTATTGCTGTTGTTTTCCACAGTTTCAACAGTTTCTGTCACTTATTTCTTTATGTTAATGAGTATGAATGGTTGCATGTTAGGTTGTGTTATATGACTGAAGAATTAGTTAGTTTAGTAATGTGAGTATCTTAGGTTATTAGTAGTTAATCTATTGCTGAGTTAAATAATTACTGTGTTTTTCCACATCTGGATTCACCAGACCATACTCCGGCACAGTATCTCGGTATTGAGAAGTAGTATCCTTCTGAACCGATTTCCCTATTAGTTACTTTCAGTAACTACAAGTGTTTCACCAATTTATAAGATATTTTCTAATAAGTCTTAAAAACTACTTCCTAGTACTGTATCTTTGTTTCCAATAAATGCTACTGTACAGGATAGAAAGTAGAAGTTAGACTAGAATTCATACTGTTTTACTATATAATTTCCTTCCCCGCAGTTAGATGATTTCATTTCTAAAAATTAACTCAAAGCAAGAACAAGTTATAGAGCTATTATTTCTCTTTATTCAGATTATAAACATGTTAATACTTGTACTTACAGAACATTTGAAGAAGTAAACAAATGTAAAGTTATTTCAATATTTAAGCAAGTTAGCTAGAACTGTGGTATTATACAAATGTTATGGTATCCTTTACTTTTCCTCTTTCTTTATTAAATCAATTTCTAACATTACTTATAATGGTAACTCTATCTTTAAGAATTAAATGCATGTTACTATATATATAGTTATATCAGATAGGTCATAAGAAGTGTTAAATAATTCATTTCTTTTAGTTTCATAAGTAAAATAATAACTTAACAGATAGAATAAATTTTATCAGAACCTTGTAAGTAATTGCATATCAGTACAAGAATTTAAACAGCATAATGTTATTATTTGTACGCTATAAAATAAACAAGGGTATATACAAATGGAGGACTTAATACTCCAATAAAGACAGGATTATTATTTGGTATTAGTAAATATTATTGTTATAATAATATTATACTTTTATATTATTCAATATACAGGTATTATATTTTTAAAACTTAAGGGATGACAAATATTAATGAAATTACAAACCTGAGTTAAGAATACCCTGATCTACAGGTTAACTAGACTTTTCCAAGAAACTTTGTTAAATAAATTAAAAATCAAAATATAAAAACCTATATGGTTTAAGGGTATAAACCGTATATATATATATACTTATCACTTAACAAGAATTCATAACAAGTAAACCAAGGGATAACCCAGCTTATAACCAGACTGAAATTTTATAAAAGAAATTATCTTCAGTAAAATAACTCAGTCGCATATTTTAAATTAAAGATAAATAACAGAATATTAAACTACTCATACAACAAGCTTAATCAATAAGCTATTAATTCTTTATTTATTCACAGAGATAAACAGAATAATATTAAATTAAGAAATAGTAATAATTTTCAAACTGTAAATTAGGGTTTGACCCTATAATTTCCTGTTTATGTAAGGGTGAATCCGCGGACCTGGGTAACACTTTTTGGCAAGCGCATTTGAGCAAAAACAAAAAAACGCACCTTGGTCGAGGGCTTGTTAAATCCTCGACCGAGCTATAACTACCTCGACCGAGGTTTTATCAAGCCCTCGACCGAGGTATTTTTTAGCCCTCGGTCGAGGTATTTATTAACCCTCGATCATGGTATTGAAACCTCGACCGAGGGTTAATAAATACCTCGACCGAGGTATTAACTCGGTCGAGGTATGGACCTCGGTCGAGGTACATACCTCGACCGAGGTGATTCTGTCAAAAAAATTATAAATAGAGGCCGCGGACCCCTTTTTTAAATGAACATGATCATTACATAACTCAATTGTATTTAGTTGAGCAATCACTAAATTATCAAAGACTACAAAATATATTCATTATACTTGCCGAATCCTCCAATAACTCATGCAAACCTGAAAATAGAACTCTCCACAAAAAAATTTGCCTTCAAACATTAATGACACTCCCTGAAGTCTCTGGTACAAAACGAAATGGAGCCATTTTTTAGTAGTGGGGTGCAACTGCAAGCAGTGAAAGCTTTTAAATATTGAAAATAGAACTCTCCACAAAAAAATTTGCCTTGATCTCCATAAAACTCTCTCCAAATCTCTTTTGTGGTTCGCTATTTTCAATATTTGAAAAGTTTTCACTGCTTGCAGTTTGCATTCCACTATTCAATAAATGGCTCCATTTCGTTTTGTACCAGGGACTTGAGAGAAGATAAACGATCAAGGATATTCAAACTTGTATGAAAGAAGGCCTACCTAAACTGTTATAAACATGCTCTAACAACCATGTGGATCTAACTCAATAAGCCAAAAACTTTAGGAGGGCTCTTCCAAATATGATGATCACAAGATTCACAACAAGTACAAAATAACCCAAGAATTATATGCAACCATGAATGATTAAAGAACAATCACATATGAAACCATTAATGAAATCATCCTTCAAGAATATTTGAAAAGTTTGTTTTAAATTCCTCTGGAGCGGCCTTCACACTCCCACATTCAATTCACATTAGATACATATCTTTTAGTAATATTAACCTACCTTTGTGGTCCTTCGCTGGACATTAATAAAATTATCGTATCTTATCTATCTTATCTGAAATGGAAAGAAGGAAAACGATGCTCCCCTAGTGGTCCACAACTAGCGATAATTGTTTCTCATTTCACCTATCCTATAACATCAATCCCTTCAGACGTGAGGAATTGTGTGATGTTTCCCCACTTGAAGTTGTGATGTTCTTTTATGAAAACCCTATATTTGGAAACTTCATGATTTTAATGAGTCCAGGTAGTATAGTGTAATTGTTACTTTGAGGAGAAAAATTTATAGGGTCCCAACAAGGTAGTTTGTACTACTACAATATCCTTGATATCAACAAAGTAGTGTCAGAAAGTAACCTCATAGAATTGGAAAACTTTCCTCTTCATAGTTCGATCATAAGGTGTACAAAAAGTTATTAATACTACCATAGTATTGATCATAAGGTGTACAAAAGGTCATTAATACTACCATAGTATCGATCCTAGGTCTATCTACACAACAGAAGCCGGTGGAAAATATTGTAGAGGAAAACATAGATATATTTTCCTCACCTAAAGAGGTGTCATTGTGCAATTATCAAGTAAAACACTTAATTAGGTTTTATACACAATGCTCCCTTCCTTAATGGTCCATATACATATTCTCTGTTTTGGAGAAAGAGGAAATAAAATGTCAGATTCAAGATCTCATCTGAAAGGGACACATTCAACCAAGATCCTCGCCTTGTGGGAGCCCAATTATGTTGATGTATAAAAATAATGGGACATGGTGACTTTTTTATTACATGAATTTGCATTGATTATAGAGAACTAGACAAAATCATCGTTAAGAATTTTAATACCTAATCTGTTGAATTAGCTATCTCCTTATTCAACTTAATGATGTCGATTTCTTCAGCAAGATTGATCTAAAGTCAAGATACCACCAATCCTAATCGAGAAAAATGATGTATGGAAGACAAGCTTCACGTCTAAATAAGGCCTTTTTTGAGTGGTTTCGCATTCCTTTTGGTTTGACTAATACTCCAACAACATTTATGAGGATGAAGGATGAAGGATGATATTTTTTGTCCATTCAAAAACTCTTTCATAGTCATATATATAGATGGCATTCTCATATTTAGTAGAACTTGGGTGGAACATTTGCAACACTTTCATTAGATTTCGATCACCGTATGACAATACAAGTTATATGTCAATTTGGAGAAGTGTTCATTCTACATGGAGATAATTCAGTATTTACGATACATTGTGACATGATGTGCATGTTGACCCATCCAAAATCCAAGTCATTCATGATTGAATGACCTTAACGACTCTAACATATCTCCACATATTCTTAGTCCTTTCCAACTTTTACTATGGGTTTGTGTTGAGGTTCTCTCATATTTATTGGACCTTAATCCAAGTGACCAAGAGTATAGCCAAATAAAATTTCACTTGGGGTGTGTCACAACAAAAGGAATTCAACGATTTGAAGCAATGCCTTGGATTGACTCCAATCATCACTTTTCTAGACTTACAAAATCCTTTCGAGATTGAGACAAATGCCTCTCACTATGCTATCAATGTTGGCCTATTTGAATCACATGTCATGTAATTTGATATATTGATATATTGCAATGGTCTATATCTACCATGATTGAATAAGTATAAAATGCGGAATACCAAAGCCAAACTAAGAAATAAACGTACACCCTTGGACTCTTCATTAAATAAACGGATCAGTTGCAGAAATTCCATTATGTTTAAGCACAAAAAAACAAGAAGTCATAAATACCCGTAAACAAATGGTGGTGAGCGAAGCCATGGGCTGTGCATCCAAGAAAACATTAATTCCTCTCGTCCTTCCATCGATTCAGCTTCAAGGGAAAATTTGCAACATTCAGAGATTGAGGATTGATTTATGTCCGCGCTCAGGTAAGACAAAGGACGTCATAAAGCCAGAACGACTCGGAGTTCCGAACGAGTACCGAGAGTACTACCGATGGATCAACGTACGCCGACGGTGATAGGTGACTTTAATCAACATTGTCATCGTGTTCTTTTAATCTTTGATTAAAGATGATCAAGTGATTCATGATTTTAATCAACATTGGCATTGCGCTTTTTCCTTTTGTTAATCCTTGATTAAGGATGGATGGTCAAAACCCAATCAAAGAGCATATACCTTAACAAAATTAGTCATCCATACCGCCATATATAGAACTAAAGTTTCAAGAAATTCATCTTGCCAAGAAGCATATCAAACCATCAAATTCCACAATACTATGATAGTTTAACACGTGATACCTATCATTATCAACATTATTCATCCACAAGAAAAATAGTTCAAACGATCAAATTCCACAAGAGTATGACGGATGAACACGTGATGCCTATCGGCGTTGTTCATCCGCCAAAGTGTTGCGGATGTGCGACGCATGTCCCTCAGAGATTTCATGTCAGAAAATATTCCGCTAACTTGTGTGAAACGATCCTATACGGTGGAAATCCCTAGATGGTGAATTTTTCTGCATTATCTGATTTTTACGTACGTACCACATCATCGGAGCAAAATTAGGGTTCAAAGCATAAGTTAAAAAGCCTTTTCCCCAAATTGCCAATTA